>PVHP010021924.1:0-28914 GCA_004024765.1 Zapus hudsonius
GATCAACAGCTTTTAATTTGGCCAAGAAATCCACTCAGTGACAAGGAACCCTTAACTGGAATTGGGACTTAGAGCAAAATCTTCTGGGAACCAAAATCTTGGGCACCAAAGAGAAATTTTCACTTTACCAGAGAACTACAGAGAGGCTACTCTCAATAGAATCTTGCCAATTTAGAAATGTGTATCTCAAAGCTGGGCGTGGTGGCGCACGCCTTTAATCCCAGCACTCAGGAGGCAGAGGTAGGAGGATCCCCGTGAGCTCAAGGCCACCCTGAGACTACAGAGTGAATTCCAGGTCAGCCTGGGCTAGAGCAAGACCCTACCTCGAAAAACCAAAAAAACAAAAACAAAAAAAAAACAGAAATGTGTATCTCAGTTAACCTATACTGATCTCTCTTTCTGATGGAGATTCTGTTTGTATTTCTCAGAAGTCAGTGAGAGAGCCGTGGTCTTTCCAACTCCAACAATGAGCCACAGGCGGATGGCTGACATCACGGCAAGAGATGAGCCACTCCAGGCCTATTGTGTAGACCTCAAATGATACCCCTCAGAGTGTGATGGGATAAGCAAGAGACCTATAACCACAGCCAATCAGTCAACCCAGGATAAGCCAGCAAGTCAGACACCAATGACTTTCAACACAACCTAAAGCAAAAGTACGGAGACCCTTAAGAACTCAACAATAAAGCAGGCATAAAACTCACCCAAGATGACTCAGGGAACAGAGCAGAAGAGGGGGGGGCGGAAAGATTTTAAGAGCCATGGTGGGGGAGAATATCCAGAGACATTGCCCCCCTCAGTAACAACATACAAAGGTGGGTGGAACCTGGCTGACTCCTAGGCTACCCATTACCCTCTACCCCATAGACTGATCCAGTATGCCCACAGAGGAGGATACCCAGCTGATGGGGGACAGGGAGGAGGGAAATCGGGATAACAACCCATTATTTGCTCATACATTGTATCTATTTTATTGAAAATAAAGATATTTTTTAAAAAGAGAAGGTAACAGGTGGGGATCATCAAAATACATTATATACAAGAATTAAAATTATCAATAAAAAGGGAAAAATAAAATTAAAAACTGATAACTAAAAAAATTCAATAAAATTGATAGGATTTGTATAAACCAGTGAGCTAGTACTTTCAAACAACAATTGAATGATATTGTAAAATCACACATATGTGAAAGAGTCATGCATGAGATGAGGTCCATTTAAAATACAAGATAGACCAATTTGTTGATAGAGGTATGAAAAGATCACTGGCACTGGTTTCTTTCTTTTTTTTTTGGTTTTTCGAGGTAGGGTCTAGCTCTAGCCCAGGCTGACCTGAAATTCACTCTGTAGTCTCAGGCTGGCCTCGAACTCCCGGCGATCCTCCTACCTCTGCCTCCTGAGTGCTGGGATTAAAGGCGTGCGCCACCATGCCCGGCTTGGCACTGGTTTCTGATTTGCATATTGCCACTAATAATATTTAAGAAATTATTATTTGATGTTTTCTATCTCCTTTCATATCCCATATCTCCTCTCAGATCCTTTAATTATATATTCCAAACTTAATAATTAGAATCCGTTATGAGAGAAAACATGCATTTTTTGTCTTTATGGGCCTGGGTTACTTCACTTAGTATATGTATTTTCCAATTCTATCAATTTTTTCTGAAAATGTTGTAATGTCATTGTTCTTTACAGAGAAGTAGAATTCCATTATGTATACGCTCCATGTTAGAGTAGAACACCAGGTGATGAGAGTGAGGGAAGAATAAAAGGAAACATGTATGAAAAAATATTTTTTTTAAGTTTTGGTTTATTTTTTTATTTATTTGAGAGAGAGAGAAAGAAAGAAGCAGATAGAGGGAGAGAAAGAATGATCTCACCAGAGCCTCCAGCCACTACAGACAAACTCCAGACACATGTGCCACCTTGTGCATCTGGTTTTATGTGGGTACTGGGGAATAGAATTCAGGTCCTTCTTTGCAAGCAAGTCCCTTGACCGCTGAGCCATCTCTCCAGTCCCCAAGTTGTCTTTTAGTAGATGCATGGGTAAGTAAACTGTGATACATTCATACAATGGAATGTTACTGTGCTAAAAAGATACATGCTATCTCTATAAAGCCATGAAAAAAATGCGGGAGGAAATTTACATGTATATTGCTAAATGAAGAAAACCAATCTGAAGAGGCTATATCCTGTATAATTCCAGCTAACATTATGGGAAAGGGAAAACTATGGAGAAAAAGTGAAGGCTTAGGCAAGGCTTATCTTCAATTTTTCTGGTTGCCTTCAGACATGAAAAGCCTCCCATTGTAGGGAAGGAGTGGGGGTGAGGGGGAGACATACCTGAAGAACCTGAAGGCGAGGGCAGGGGCCAGCTGAGATCTTTGAGAGCACCTCCAGGCAGCATTTCAGACTCTCCCCTCTCCCATATGGCAGCACCTGACGTCAGAGATTGCAGGAAGACAAAGGTGTCCTGTAGCCCAGCCTCCTCTCAGCACCCAGAGTAGCTGATTAAACAAGCCATACAACACCTTCTGGTGCTACACATGCTACCATCTGGGAGCTGGTTACCATTCTGGATCCAGCAGTATCTCTTGGTGTTGTTTGATGACACTGTGATTTCTTCAGCAATAGAGTCTCACCTTAGGCCTGGGACAGGTATTCAAGAGCTTTGACAGAAGTCTTTCATGTTTTGGGGACCTTGTGGGTCTCTTTGATCAACAGCTCAGATGGGAAGGAACCAATAATTGAGACAGGGAGATGCAGGCCTGAGCAATTATTCTTGAGTTTAGGCTTCCTCCATTCTCTTCATGGTCCCTCATACCAGGAGGTGCCCTCAGCTTCCTCAGGAGCTTACTGTATAAAAACTAGGTTTTTATGGTGCCAATTCATTACTAGTTTAGCTTACTGTGTGAGTCCTTCCCCACCCTCCCATTTCCCCCCAATTCTTTCCATCCCCTTTACAGTCTCTCCGTTCACTGACAGATTTTCTAAATGTTCCCGTTTAACATGGTTAGGAATCACATATGAGGAAGAATATGCGGTGCTTGGCTCTCTGCTCTTGTGTGTGTTCGCTAAGCATGATCTGCTCCAAGTTCGTCCATTTATCTTTAAATTTCATTATGTCATTTTTCCTTTCGGCTGTGTAGAAAGATTTTTTTCTAAGTTATTACTATTATGTATGCCCAACTTGTGGTATTTGTTTCTTGTGTCGATTTTATTTTTTATGGTTATGTTGCTATAACTTTTTTAAAATATTTTTTTATTTTATTTATTTGAGAGATGGGGGGAGAAAAAGGGGGGGCATACCAGGGCCTCTAGCTGTTGGGCCCCAGCCTTAAGCTAAGTTTTATTATTTTTTATTTTATTTTATTTTTATTTTTATTTATTCATTTTCAAGCAGAGAGAGAGAGAGAGAGAGAGAGAGAGAGAGAGAGAGAGAGAGAGAGAGAGAGAGAGAGCGAGAGAGAGAGAGAACACACCAGGGCCTCCACCTTGTGGGTTTGGCATATGTGGGACCTGGGGAATTGAACCCGGGGCCTTAGGCACTGGCAAGTGCCTTAACCGCTGAGCCATCTCTCCAGCCTTGCTATAACTTTTATTTTGACCAGGATTCATCTTTCTTTCATCATACCAAAGGATGGAAAGTGATGTTCAGGCCTTATCCCAAATTTCTAGCGCAAGCTGTTTTCCAGACTCCTGGGAACAGAATACTGAGGAAGGCATCTCCTGAGGTCCCCGTCCTAGAAGTCTATCTGATTTCCTACAAACCTCAACTCCCTTCTGAGAGGCAAAGTAGGATGGAGACCTTCCAACTTGGGTGATGGGTGCCTGCAGTGGGACCTTTTAGTCTGGGCAGTGGCCTTGCAAACTAAGACTCTGAGGTCATTCCCCCTGATAGCAGAGACTTGGCATGTGTCAGTATCCTTGGGTCAGAAGTGAGAGTGCCTGAGATCCAATGTTTCCAGTCCTGGCGCCTGGGAAAGAGGTCTGGAAGAAGCAGACAGCCTCTGGGTGCCCAGAGATTAGGCCCAGAGGTAGGATAGGACCCACCAAAGCCAGTGAAGTGAGAGGGTGCTGAGAGGCCCAGACCGTGCCTATGCCCTGCAGACAGACCTTGGGCTCTAGGACACCTACTGGCAGGAGAAGAACAAATCCCTTCTGAAGACCTCAGAAGCTCTGAAATGAGATCTAGCCTGGTTCTCACAGCCCTTTATTGTTGATGCCACCTACAGTTGCTAAGAGACCAAGCAGGCTTTCAGGCGCTGGCAGGAGGGAATCCCCAGAGAGCTGTGCAAAGCCAAACCCTGGCAGCTGCCTGGGGCTTTTCCCACATCCTTGCTTCTCTCCGGGGGCCAGATGTCTAAGCCAGGAAGGAGCCAGTGCAGACTGTGCCCAGAAACCCTCAGGGACTGCTAGTGGGCAGGACAAGCTGGCAAGCCAATGACCTCTCTGAACTTGAGTTTCCTTCTCAATAAAATGAGAATAACTAAACAACATCCACCAGCCTCCCAAAGTGATTGGGATTAAACAAGGTAATAGCTAGAGAGAACATAGTGAGTTTTGGGGTGGAGTCTCATGCCAGTCACTGTCATGAGGAGCGGATAGAATGTAAGGGGGAGAATATCCAGAGACATCATCCCCCTCAGCAACAATACACAAGGGGGAAGGAAAAAAACAACAATGAAAAACTGGCTACCTCTGGTGCAGTTCATACCCCCTAACCTATGGACAGATCCAGTATGTGCACTGAGGAAGGACCCCAGTGGGTAGGGGACAGAGAGGAGGGAAATGGGAACACATTCACAAGATTTGCTCATACAATGTATAAATTTATTCATAATAAAGATATTTTAAAAAACTGGGGGGTAGCTGGGCATGGTGGTGCATGCCTTTAATCCCAGCACTGGGGAGGCAGAGGTAGGAGGATTGCCTTGAGTTCGAGGCCACCCTGAGACTACAGAGTGAATTCCAGGTCAGCCTGGACTAGAGTGAGAGCCTACCTCGAAAAACAAAACAAAACAAACAAAAAAACTGGGGGGAGTAAGCATGGTGGTATAAAGTTAGAATCTCTCGGCATTCAAGAGGTTGAGACAAAATTGTAAGTTGAGATAAATAGTGAATGAGACTCTGTTTTAAAAAGTCAAAATAGGGCTGGAGAGATGGCTCAGCGGTTAAGGCACTTGCCTCCAGTGCCTAGGGCCCCTGGTTCAATTCCCCAGTGCCCACGTAGGCCAGACCCACAGGGTGGTGGCCCTGGTGTTCTCTCTCTCTCTCTCTCTCTCTCTCTCTCTCTCTCTCTCTCTCCTCTCCTCTCTTTCTTTCTCTCTGTATCTCTGTTTGAAAATGAATAAATAAAAATATTTTTTTAAAAAGCCAAAATAAGTCTGGATCACTGTGATTTTGAGGCGACCCTGAGACTACATAATGAATTCCAGGTCAGCCTCGGCTAGAGTGAGATCCTACTTTGAAAAACAAAACAATAACAACAACAAAAAGCCAAAATAGGGGCTGATTCCCTGGTTAAAGGTTAAAGGAGCTTGCTTTTGCCTTAGTTCAAGTCCCAAGCTACGTATGTAAGCCAGACACAAAGAGTGAAACAGCATCCACGTATGCAGAGGCCCACACATAAAAAAATACGTAAATTATTATTTGAATATTTTAATTTATTTTTAAGCAGAGAGAAAGAGGATAATTGACATGCCAGGGCCTCTTACTGCTAAAAATAAACTCCAGACGCACGTGCCACTTCGTGCTTCTGGTTTTATGTGGGTATTAGGGAAGCAAACCCAGACCAGCAGGCTTTGCAGGCAAGTGCCTTTAGATGCTGAGCCAACTCCCCAGCTGCTAAATAAATTTTTTTGTTTGTTTGTTTTGTTTTTCTAAGTAGGGTCTCACTCTAGCCCAGGCTGACCTGGAATTCACTATGTAGTCTCAGGATGGCCTCAAACTCATGGCGATCCTCCTACGTTTGCCTCCCCCCAGGTGCTGGGATTTAAAGATGTGTGCCTCCCTGTCTGGTTTAATCTAATAAAGCCTCGATAAACCTGTCCCTCTGATGGTCTATGAATTTAATTCTTTGAATTTATATGACAAGAATCCGGGAACTCTAAATATGTTGGTGCACTGGAATTGGCAGGGAAACTCAAGTTCCCCGTTATAGTTCTATTTTTAGTTTTTGAGGAGCCTCCATACTAATTTCCATAGTGGCTACATTAGTTTTTCTTTTTCAATGCTCTTTTGCTTATCAGCATCTTTTATCTTCCCTGCAATGATGACTTGGTGAGTACTTTTTATAGACTGTCTGGCCTGCCTCTCTGCAGAGGCGACTTCAACCTGGGTCTGGTCCAAACTTCTTCCCTGGGGCTGCTATTTCCCAGCAAAACCCTTTTGTCAAAGAAATGTGTCAGAGAAGCCCATCATGTACTGGAAATAGAAGAAAGAGCAGCCCGTGCCAGTCCTGAGGCTCAGGTTCAGAATCAGAGACACCTGGGGCTGTGGGCTTCAGAAGAGCCGGGCAGCCTTCATCACTCTATCTGTGAAATGGGATTGTTGCCCCACGAGGTGGTTGTGGGAACTTCTGTAAGCAAGTCAGTGCCTTTAACCCCTGAGCCATCTCTCCAGCCCCCAGCACCAGCTACTGTTGCAGTATTGACCTGTACATTTTCTAGGATTGCAACTCCTACAGAAATCAAAGCAAACACAGTTATCCATCAGGTTGGAGGGGTTGAGGTCAGTACCACAATCCTTTGTAAGATATCAACATTCGAAAGTACTCAAGTTCCTCACAAAAAAAAGGTACAGCATTTGCACAACAAGCTACACACATCCTCTCATAGATGGTTGTTTCTTGTGGCATTGAACACCTATGACCTCTATTAGTCTCTCCTCATATTTTTTGTTGCTGTTGCTGTTTTTGGGGGGGGTTTGTTTGTTTTGTTTTTCCAAGGTAGAAGCTCAGTCTATTCTAGCCCAGGCTGACCTGGAACTCACTCTGTAGCCCCAGGATGACCTTGAAGTCACAGTGATCCTCCTACCTCAGCCTCCTAAGTGCTGGTGTGACAGTCAGGTGTCTGCAGGGACCACCCCTCCCCTTCCAGCCCCTCCCCTTGAATGGGAGGTATCTAGTTAGAGCTACAACCTAGGGGCTAAAACTGATTGGTCAGATATGAACCAATCAGCTGTCTCTCTGACTCACCTGGGAAGGACTTAAAACTAGCTTCCGGAGAGGAAGCCGGCCCTTTTTTGCCACATGGCCAGGCCGAAGAAGGATCTCTGAATTTCCAGGCCTTAAGAAGGTAAGGCCTTCCCCCACCCCAGCTAATGGCTGGGGTGGAGGGGCATGCTCCAGACTTTTTCCCTCATGAACCTCTCCTTCTCATAATGGGAGCTTTCTGTTATCTTTTCTTGGGCTGTTTATTTAGCTAAATAATATAAATTGGGTTAAACTCTGACACGTGTTCTCCCCACACTTGTGGCTAGAGAACTCTAACTTCCCACATGGTGACTGGGAGATTTTCCCATCCAACTCCCTTTTTCCTAATTTACTAAATTAGAATAAATGTGTAATTAAAATTTAATTCTGTCCCTGTGTACAATTCTTTGGCATTAGAGGACAAGAACTCGGAGTAGGAGGAGGGGGAGGAGGAGTTACTCTCTCCATGTTACTTTTTATGATTATCAGTAACCCATATCACTGGGATTAAAGGTGTGCGCCTTTAACCATCCTCATTGTGTTTTATTTTTTAAAGACAGAGTCTTGCTTATATAGGCCAGGCTGTCCTTGAAGTCTAGAACCTTGTCTCTCAACCTGTCAATGCTATAACTAGCTGTTATACTGTATTTTTAGGGAATAATGAGAAGAAAAAGTCTGAACATGATTTACATTTATTTATTTGCAAGCAGAGAGGAGAGAGAGAGAGAGAGAGAGAGAGAGAGAGAGAGAGCGCGCTTTCTGGGACCCCCTGTCACTGAAACAAATTCCAGACACAGGCACCACTTTGTGCAGCTGGCTTTACATGGATACTGGGGAATCTAACCAAGGCTGTCATGTTTTGCAGATTACCACTTTAACCACTGAGCCATCTCTTCAGCCCCAAGCACGCTTTATAGGGGTGAAATTTTTCTTAAATATTTTTGATCTACAGTTGGTTGACTCCTCAAATATAGATGGCCAGTTGTGCTCTGTTTGATTCAGTATTTAACCAAGAGATTCTAGAAAATCAAACTACCAATGGCATACATACATGGCTCATGGTATTTTGTTTCATTTTGTTTGCTTTTGTTTTTTGAGACAGTCTCATTATATAGGACAGGCTGACTTGGGACTAACTATGTAGCCCAGGCTGGCCCTCAAACTTCTGATTCCCCTGCTTCTCCCATGTGCTGATAGTATAGATTTGTACCAGAAACCTGGCTCAGCTCATGGTATTGGATATGTCAAAACATCACATTAAAGGCTGAGATTAGAAGGTTGACACAAGTTAAGGCCAGCCTGGCCTATGTAGCAAGACCCTGTCTCAAAAAAAAAAATGACAAAATCAGATTACAAAAAATAAGAAGAAGAGGAGGAGGAGGAGAAGGAGAAGGAGAAGGAGAAGGAGAAGAAGAAGAAGAAGAAAAGAAGAAAGAAAGAAAGAAAGAAAGAAAGAAAGAAAGAAAGAAAGAAAGAAAGAAAAGAAAAGAAAAGAAAAGAAAAGAAAAGAAAAGAAAAGAAAAACGGGGCTGGAGAGATGGTTAGCAGTTAAGGTGCTTGCCTGCAAAACCTAATGACCCTGGTTCATTTTGTGTTTGTTTGCAGGGTTGGAGGCCCTGGAGCACCCATTTTTCTCTGTCTCTCTCTCTCTGCTTGCAAATAAATAAATTGTTTTTTAAATATGAGGTAATATATTTCATAGGTTGCATATATATTTCAAAACATGTACATTAAAAATACATGTAACTATTATTTTCCAATTAAAATATTGATTTTAAAAAGAAGCTGGGCACATACCTACACTTTGGAGGCTGAGGCAGGAGGATTAGGAGTTTTAGGGCAACCTTGGCTCAAGCAAGTTCCAGGTCAGTCTGAATTACACAGTAAGATCCTTTCACAAAAAGTCAAAAGAAAACAGAAAAGGGGGGAATCACATTTAAAAAGAGCACATGCATTTTTTCCACAGAAATACACATATCCATTTCATCATTTCCACTACTATAGTTGGGTGAAGACATGTACATATTTAGAAGCATACCATTTCATGCTATTGTAAATTACTTTTCTTTTGTGCATGAAATGTACAAAAGATCTTCCAACTTCCAGCCACACCACTTTTAATAAGAAATCTCAGAGTGGTGAGCCTCTTTTCTTAAGTTTTATTTTTTAAATTTTTATTTATTTTCAAGCAGAGAGGGCTAGAGAGAAGAAAGGGGGGAGGAGAGAGAATAGGCATGCCAGGGCCTTTGGCTATTGCAAATGAACTCCAGATACATATACTAATTTGTACATCTGGTTTTACATGGATATTGAGGAATTGAACCCGTGTTGTTAGGCTTTACAGGCAACTATATTAACCCCTGAGCCATGTCTCCATCCTGAGCCTATTTTTTTGTATGGTATTGAATTGACCCACTGCTGGCAGCCCTGGCTGTTGCAGGATGGGATGGCTCACCAGAAAAGAAAGTGTCACTAGAGATTTGGGACTCAATACCACTTTCTCCAACTTGAGAGAGAGGAGAGCATCTGAAGATGGAGTTGCTCATCAGGGACCAATAATGTAAGTAATCAAGCCTCCACAGTGGTTGGGACATGGAAATATTTTTGTTTGTTTGTTTGTTTTTTCGAGGTAGGGTTTCACTCTAGCCCAGGCTGACCTGGAATTCACTATGTATTCTCAGGGTGGCCTTGAACTCATGGTGATCCTCCTACCTCTGCCTCCCGAGTGCTGGGATTAAAGGCGTGCACCACCACGCCCGGCTGGGACATGGAGATCTTTGAGGTGGGGCTCTGTGTCCCCTCCCATGGACCTTGTGCTGGGCTCCTCTTCATCCTTGTCTTTTACAATAAACTAAATGTGGGCTGGAAAGATGGCTCAGTGGTTAAAGGCACTTCTTGCAAAGCCTGATAGCCGGGGTTCAATTCCCCAGTACCCACATAAAGCCAGATGCACAAAGTGGTGCATGCATCTGAAGTTTGTTTGCAGAGACAGGCGACGCTGGCACACCATACTCACTCCATGTCTGTGTCTCTCTCTTTCTCTCCATCTGTCTGTCACTCTCACTCTCAAATATTTTTTTAAAAACCTGATAAATATGTTTTCCCAAGATTCATGAGCCACACTAGCAAACTAATTAAACCCAACAACTGGACATGGGAACCTATTTTGTATGTGATGGAACAGAGGGGGCTTATAACCAGCATTATAATTATGGGGGAGATAGTTTTAAGAACTGAGCCTTGAGCCTTCGACCTGTGGAATCTGTCATTATTTCCAGATAGGTGGTGTCAAAATTGTTTGGGTTCAAGAAAGTATGGCTAGTGCTTGCTCATTGATGGTGAGGAACAATCGTGTGTGTGTGTGTGTGTGTGTGTGTGTGTGTGTGTGTGTGTGTGTGTGTGTGTGTGTGGTGTTGGGATGAAACCCAGAGCCTTGCTCTACCACTCAGCCACACCCCAGCCTCCCACATCTTTGTAATCAAAGAAGCCTTTTGTTGTTTTGTGATTTCAGCAGAAAAACAGGTTTGAGTCTCCAACAGGGTTTGTAATGCATATAGATCAGTTACATGTACATTTGACTTCAGAACAGTGGAAGAGTTTTCAAAATATTTGTTATAAAATGGGGTAATTAACAATTATATCCAATATAGAAAGAGAATAAAAAAGGGAAGAGGCAGTGTTAGATGTGGGTTGAGAACCTCAGCTGAAATCCAGTCAAACCTGCCTTCTCTGGGCCTTCAGTGGTATTTAGGAACCCACCTTCTCCACAGACCTTACGCTGAGGCAGGGGAACCGAGATAGAGCCAAAGGCCCCTCCCAGGAGCCTTTCATGTCTGAGACTCCAAAACCCAATGCGATTTACCAGCTGAGAAAACCCCTTGTTCAACTGACGTCCACACAGCCCACAGAGTCTCTTGATGATGCTATTAGCTTCAAATGGCTTCCAGTGGGACCCTGCTCAGACTAAGGCAAGAACCTCCCACAGCATCTAAAGGGCATCCCTCAGGTTCTGGTTGCCAGGGCAATTGCAGCTACTGGAGTGTGATCTCAAGGGCTACCAGGTACCCCTGAGGGAGCTCATACCCATTTGTCCCAAAAGTTGGTCTCCAGGTTGGAGTAATGATGCACACTCAGGAAGCAGAGGCAAGAGGATTATAAGTCAGAAGCCCAGCCTGAGCGACGTAAGATCCCTGCATCCTGAGAGCAAGTGAAAGCTGGAACACAACCTGTGTGTATAAAAATGTAGAAGTTGGGGCTTGGGGAGATGGTTCAGCAGTTAAAGACGTTTTCTTGCAAAGCCTGGTGGCCCAGGTTCAATCTCCCAGCTGTCCCTATAATGCCAGATGGGCATTTCTTTGCAGTGACAAGACTCCAGCTGATATTAAAGGCATACACGACCATGTCGGGCATTCTGGGTACCAGCTGGGCATGGTGGTGCATACCTTTAATCCCGGCATTCAAGAGGCAGAGGTAGGAGGATCGATGTGAGTTCAAAGCCAGCCTGACCTACATGAGACCCTGCCTTGAAAGAAAAAAAAAAGACATGGTCTACATCTGGCACAGTATGGTCATAGTTCTTCACAAAGGAGGTGACTTTTCAGCTAAGTCTTGAATTATCAGAGCACAGGTAGGAGGTGGGAGGGTGATGGAATGGGAACAGACATGAGGGGAAGGTGTGCAGGCCAAAGTTGCCATTAGCATGCCACCTGGGAGAGGCCACAGAGCAGGAGAGGCTGATGCAAGCCGGGTAACATAGGTTACTGGCGACCCATGAGCTCACACTTCAGAACCCACACCGTCAGCTTCAGGTGTTTGCTCTTTGAGATGCAAAGTTCCATACTGAATATAGGAAGGTGAGTGAACCAGGAGGTGACCTGTAACTTGGGAATCACTTTCCAGAAAGGCTGCAGAGCCTCCCATAGGAAGCTCGCTTGTGCTGGGTATATATAAGTAGGTCTTCCCCAGACTTCAGAGCAATTCTGAGCCAATGCAGGCTCCTCAAAGCAAGTGTGTTCTCCCCTTTTGCACTATGATGGTGCAAAAACAGCCATGAACTGAGAATGTTGGTGCCTACGTTGGATAAGAATGGCAGGTTATCTAGATACTGTGGAGTAAGTGAACTGTTTGTAAACCTAGGGAACTCTCTGTTGGAGTAGAATGAGACTTACTTTTTCCTATCACACAGTTTAGTTTTATTCTGGACCCCTATTTTGCTAGTGTGGATGCAATCACAGCTGTCTCTTCAAAGGGAATAAGAGATCATTATTGTGAGCTAAATATGAGTGACCATGACCATTGAACATGGATTCAGGTTGGTCATAATGACCTGTTTTAATGTGGAAGTAGTTAAATGAGCTTTTTTAAAGTTATTGAACAAAAGAAAATTATAAATCAAAGCATTTACCAAATACATCGATGGATACTGTAAGCAGATATGTTACAGCAAAGCTGAGAAATCTGCTGTGTGTCTCAGATGCTATCTGATGAAACTCTTTTTCAAGGACAAATTAAGCAAGACTTATTTTTAAAAAGAAAATAGAGAAGAAAGCTCTGGAGTTGGTAGGGGTCCCAAGCGGGCAATCTGCATAGTGACTTGGATCAGGTTTTCTTACAACCTTGAGGATGTAACTAGGCATTAAGTTGGGATGAGCTGTCCTAGTTAAGTTTAAATGTATAGGAAGGACCTTGACAACCCTTGGCAGAGAGGGAAGGAATGAGAAGCCTGCAAAAAAAAAAAAAATCCCAATAGGAGGAAGAACTAAGAAGTAAAGCACACACTTTAATGGAGACCAAGAACCCAACTTCAAGTGGAAGCCCCCTCTAACCATGGGCCTACAGAGAAGCTATACACATTAAAATCTTGCCAAATTAATGTTTGTCCCATTTTACCTATACCGCTCTCACTCTCCATTGGAGATTCTGTTTGTATTTTTCAGAAGGCAGCAAGAACCATGGACAACCCAATTCCACCAACAAGCCCTGAGATGATGGCTGACACCCAGGCAGGAGATGAGCCACTCCTAGCTCATCATCTAGGACCCAAACAAAACCATAGGGAAAGTGGCGAGAAGAGCCAGAGAGCTGGCTCCACACCAAGTCAGAAAACCTATGAAAGGGTAATGGGGACACTGACACTGAGGATACTCAAAACACTCCAAAGCAGAAATCCAGAGACTCTTAAGATCTCAACAGTAAAGCAGACTTAAAACTCACCCCCTATGGCTCAGGGAATTTTGCAGAGAAGGGGGCAGAAAGATGATAAGAGTCATGGTGGGGTGAATATCCAGAGGTATTGCCCCCTCAAAAAAAAAACAACAAACAAACTCTGGCTACAGCTTGTACAATTCATAGCCCTCCATCCTGTGGACCATTCCAGCAATCCCACTGAGGAGGACACTCAGTGGATTGGATTGGGGGCAGGGAGGAGGGAAATGGAGATACCAACACAAGGCTTGTTTATACAGTATTTCTAATTATTTTTTTACTATTTTATTTATTTGTAAGTAGAGAGAGATAGAAGACAGACAGAGAGAATGGGTGCATCAGGGCCTCCAGCCACTGCAAATGAACTCCAGACACATGCATCTGGCTTTATGTGGGTACTAGAGAAATGAACTCTCGCCCTTCTGCTTTACAGTCAAGCGCCTTAACCCCTAAGCCATCTCTCCAGCCCTTAATAATGTGGTTTTTTAAAAAATATTTCATTTATTCATTTTCAAGCAGAGAGAGAGAGACACAGAGAGAGAGAGAGAGAGCGCATACCAGGGCCACCACCTTGTGGGTCTGGTTTATATGGGTACTGGGGAATTGAACCCGGGGCCTTAGGTACTAGAGGCAAGTGCCTTAACCACTGAACCATCTCTCCAGCCCAGTATTTCTAATTATTAACAATAAATATATTGCCTTTTTCAATGTAAAAAAAGAAAATCTGTTACCTCTTATTGCTATCTTGATGAATCAGGTTTAGGTTCATACTGGAATTATTTAGGGAAGGCTGACATGTATATTCTTTTGGGCTTGTGTTCCTAACTAACTGCCTAAAAAAGAGGGCTACCTTTCTTCCAATCTGTATCATACCCCTCCTGGAGGTAACCCTAGCTGTCAGTGGGGAACTAGAGGTGACAGCCACTCTGACTTCTTCAGGCTGAATTATAGGCTTTTCAGTTCTGTCTTGAGAACTAGTCTGATGTCTCATCACCATCTGTGTGTAGACCATTTTCTTTTGAACCTGAGATATTATTTATAAAAGATAAGTAGTAAGTATGTTATGATTGTGATCAAGACAGTTAGGAAATGATTCTATCCCATTGGGAACAGGCATCAGTTCATGTAGAAACTAAGTATTATGAGCCCTGAGCAAAGCACCAAGAGAAGTGGATGTTTATTTTTATAGTTAAATAGGGAAGGTTGTAAGTTTGAAACTTTGTTTATATTATTGTGAGGGGCTAGGATAGACAGTTTCTGGTGGGCAGTTAGAGAACAGCCCACTACTATCTTATGTCACAACTTTGCCACATCTGTCTCAGCTCACCCAACCCTCATCTTTATAGTTTTATTTATTTATTTTATTTTGGTTTTTTTGAGGTAGGGTCTCACTCTAGCAGAGGCTGACCTGGAATCCACTATGTAGTCTCAAGGTGGCCTCAAACACATGGTGATCCTCCTATCTCTGCCTCCCAAGTGCTGGGATTGAAGGTGTGCGCCACTGCACCCGGCTTCATCTTCATGGTCTTACATAATGTTATAGTCAGCTTTCTAGTTGCTACACAGAAAGAACCCAAACAAAAGCAGTTTATGGAGGAATGAGTTTATTAGGCTTATGGACTCAAGGGGAGACTCCATCCTTGCAGGGAAAATGATGGCATGAGCAGAGGGGTGAACATCACCTCCGCCATAGCCCTGCAAACAATGGCAGGAAGGTGTGCCAAACACTGGCAAGGAGAAGCTTATAACACCATAAACCCGTCCCCAACAACACAGTTCCAGTGAAGTTGTAAAACCCAAACTGCCATCAGCTGAGGATCGATCTATCAGAACACATTCATTTGTTTGTGGGGGACACCTGGGTCAAACCATGACATTAACTACACAAGACCTTCATAACTGAAGGAAAAGATGATGACATTGAAACAAAGCAGAGACGAGTTGAGAGGGGAAGGGGATATGAGGTTCTAATTCCCGAATTGCCATCAGCTGGGGATCAAGCATTTAGAACACATTCATTTGTTTGTGGGGGATACCTGGATCAAACCATGACACACAATGACCTCACAATGCCCCCCTGCAGGGACTTCAACCCTACCTCACACTGCTCAGCCTCAGCAGCTCCCCAAAGCCATCATGCACTCTATGACACTCTATTTCCTGCAACGTGATGCTTCCAAAACTAGTACCAGGTGGACAATGTTACCATTTCTTTCTCTGGGAGAATGAAGCTCAACCTTGAGGAGCAGAAAACTCCTATACATTTCTCTCCCTCCTGGGTGCCATACTTAAAGGTGTGCACTGCAATGTCTGGAAATTCATGTGGGTGCTGGATATATGAACTCTCTTGCAACCGAGCAAGAACTTTACCGACTGAGCCATCTCCCCAGCAACCTAAGCTCCAATTTTAAAGTGATTTTTAGTACATTTAATGCCCTACATTTCTGTGACTAGAAATATATAGAGCTATATTTGAATTTTATGTGTTATGCAAAAGTTTGCAGAGCTAAAGGCACATAAGTTTAACACATACAAAATGACAAATAAGCGCTCTGTTTTGTATACTGTACATTATAATCTGGACTGTCAACATATAAAATGGTTGTATTAGAGTTTTCTAGAAGAAAAGAACCAATAGACTCTATCATAAAGAAGGCTTGTGAGAGCTGTGGTGGGGGAGAATATCCAGAGGCATAACACCTCTGAGTAACAACATACTAGGGGCAGGAGAACCGGGCTGACTACTAGGCTATCCATGGTCCCCTGCCATAAGGACTGATCCAGACGACCCATGGAGGAGGATATCCAGCTGATTGGGGATGGGGAGGAGGGGCATTGGGGAACTGGAGATAACAACTCATTGTTTGCCCATTAAATAATGTAATTCATTTTGGACAATAAAAAAAAAAAAGAAGCCAATATGGTATGAGGTGACCAGCTCAGCATCCATCCAGTAAATTCCCATAAAAGACCCCAATCAGAAACACTAGGTGGGCTTTCCTGTTTCCAGGGACTCATCCTGCTTTAATAGCAGAAACTCAGAGAGAGAGAGAGAGAGAGAGAGAGAGAGAGAGAGAGAGAGAGAGACTGGCTGAACTTGCCAGGACCTCCTACCACTGCAAACAAACTCCAGACGCATATATCACTTTGTGCATGTGCCTTTAAGTGAGTACTTGGGGATCCAGCCTGGGCCAGCATGCTTTGCAAGTGTCTTTAATTACTGAGCCATCATCTCCCCAGCTCTGCCTTCTTTCCTTCTCTTGAGCTCTATAATAAAAGCTTTCTAAACTCCCCCTTCTATGGTTTGTGAATTTCATTAATCAAAATTCACAAGACAAGAAACCTGGAGGCCACTAGTCAGTGGAAGTTTTGTATGTTCATGAACATACAGCACTCAAACTCCTCCGTTACAGCCCAACCAAGGGATGAGAAAAGCTCTGTCACTCACAAAGACACTCTGAATTCCCATATAAAAACCACTTGTTGAGAGACAAGGACGAGAAAGTGGAGTGAGTTAAAGTTACTTGCTTAGGTAGATGCTACAAGCCACCAGCTAGAGGAGGGACCCAGAGCCCAAGAGATAAAAGGAGAGATTACTATGACTGGGAGTCCCTGTCCAACTCCCCAAGGATAGGGCAAGAAGGCTGAATAGTGATGATTCACAGATCTGGGCTCATTTGGGAGTTCCTGTCACAGCTGTGGGGAGGGGAAAAGAGAGGCAGCTTTCGTAAAATCTAATACCATATATGTGTTAGTGCTTGAGTTTGGATCCCCAGAACCCATGTAAAGACCAATGCTATAGCAAGCATCTGTTTTCCCAGCATCTCTGTGGTGAGAAAGGAGGTGAAAACCAGAAAAATGCCCAGAAACTCACCACCCACTGATCAGTTAGCCTGGCAAACTCAGCAGTGAATAAGAGAGACCCTGTATCAAGCAAGGTGTCAGAAGACAACTTTGGATATCTACATACCTCTGTAGGTATGTGCATGCCAGCATTTACACAAATAAGCATGCATGCCTGCACACACGTATCATACATAAAAGCATGCACACCACAAAAAAAAAGAAAGAAAAAAAGAGAGAAAGAAAGGGCTGGAGAGATGGCTCAGCGGTTAAGGCACTTGCCTCCAGTGCCTAAGGCCCTGGGTTCAATTCCCCAGGACCCACATAAGCCAGACCCACAAGGTGGTGGCCCTGGTGCGCCTCTCTCTCTCTCTCTCTCTCTCTCTCTCTCTCTCTCTCTCTCTCTCTCTCTCTCTCTCTCTCTCTCTCTCTGTATCTCTGCTTGAAAATGAATAAATAAAATATATTTGAAAGAAAGAAAAAGAAAGAAAGAAAGAAAGAAAGAGTAAGCTCCCAAATAGTTTTTTTTTTTTTTGATTTGTTTTGTTTTTTTGTTTTTGTTTTTCAAGTTAGGGTCTCACTCTAGCCCAAGCTGACCTGAAACTCACTCTGTAGTCCCAGGCTGGCCTCAAACTCACAGCTATCTTCCTACCTCTGCCTTCTGAGTGCTGGAATTAAAGGCATGCACCACTACGTCCAGCCCGTGTATTTTTAAAATATTTTTATTTACTTATTTGCAAGCAGAAAGATAGGACAGAAACAGAGAGAATGGGTACACCAGGGCCTCCAGCCACTGCAAACGGACTCCAAATGCTGTTATATGCTGCTGATAACAGTAAATATATACTTGCAATCAGTGTATATTAGTTTTAAAATCTTAAAACAAAAAACAATGAAAATTTCTAATCACATTTTCAGCATGCTGCATCTCTCAGTCACATATTGTTGCCTTGCATGTATCATGAGATTATTATTTTATTGTTTTTGTTTTTTCGAGGTAGGGTCTCACCTTCAGGCTGACCTGGAATTCACTATGTAGTCTCAGGGTGGCCTTGAACTCACGGTGATCCTCCTACCTCTGCCTCCCAGGTGCTGGGATTAAAGGCATGCGCCACCACGCCCGGCGAGATTATTATTTTAAAACAGGATCTCATGTATCCCAGGCTGGCCTTAAACTCATTATGTAGCAAAGGATGACCCTGAACTTCAGACCCTCCTGTCTCCATCCCCTGAGAGTTCTGGGATTACAGGCATGCACCACCATCCCTGGTACAAGCATATATATTGAGTGTAATGATCCCACCATTTGTGGTTTGCTCTCCTGGTTGCTCTGACCCTTAACTCATCCCTCTCTCAGAAGCCTGAGGAGTTCCCTTTTTGGAGACCTCCAATGAGACAGAAAACCCAATATTGGTAGCTTCGACACAGAGATGAATTTCAGGAAGAGCCTGTTGGTTCATGGAATAGAGTTTGACTTTTATTAAAAAGGAGAAAGCGAGGCCGGGCATGGTGGTTCACGCCTTTAATCCCAGCAGTTGGGAGAAAGAGGTAGAAGGATTGCTTTGAGTTCAAAGCCAGTTGAGACTACATAGTGAATTCCAGGTCAGCCTGGGCTAGAGAGAGACCCTATCTCAAAAAAAAAAAAAAAAAAAATTAGAAGGTGGGCTGGAGAGATGGCTTAGCAGTAAGGTGACTATATTCAATTCCACAGCAAATCTCAATAATTTTAGGACTATAGCACCTTATTGTTTGTGGAATTTTATGCAAGTTCCTATACTCTTATATATTACCATACATACCTCATTGTTCCTACTAGTGTTCGTGGGTACAAAGTTTTATTTATTTTAGGCACTAAAACTCTGTGTGTGTGTGTGCGCACACGTGTACATGTGGAGGTCAGAGGACACAACTTCATGGTGTCTACCCTCTCCTTTTACCTTCTGAACTCCTTTAAAAAGTTTTCTTTCTTTCTTTTTTACTTTATTTCTTCCTTCCTTCCTTCATTTATGAGGAGAGAGATAATGAAGATGAATATGAGTGTGCCAGGGCCTCTTGCCACCACAAATGAATTCCAGACCCATGCACTACTTTGTGCACCTGGCTTTATGTGGGCACAAGGGAATTGAACCTGGGCCAGCAGGCTTTGCAAGCAAGCACCTTTAACCACTGAGCTGTCTGTATTCCCCACCTGTACCTTCGAACTCACTCTGTAACCCGGGCTGGTCTTGAATTTATAGCTATTCTCCTACCTTAGACTCCTGAGTGCTTGAAAGGCATATGCCATGATACCTGGCTGTCATTCCATCTTCTTTGAGACAGAGTCTCTCTTCTTGTCTTGCTACTCGCTGCACATGCCAGACTAGCTGGCCATGAGCTTCAGGATTATTCCGATCTGTCTCCCATGGCCGGAGGCTTGTTGTCATCACAGACACATGTGCCATTTTGTTTCTGGCATTATGTGGATGCTGAAGAGGATTGAACTCATGTCAGCAGGCTTACAACCAAGCACCTTTAATTGCTGAGACATCTCCCTGACCCTACTTTTTCTTTTAAAGTTATGGGTCTTGAATCTAGGGCCTTATACATGGTAGCCAAGTGCTTTATCATTGAGCTATATTCCCAGCATAAGCTTCTTTTTAACCACAAAATATATTTATTTAATTTAAGGAGCAACTTTAAGAGCCTTTGCAAATTGTCAGTTCTGAGCCAGGCATTGTGTTATACACCTGTCATTCCAGCACTCAGAAAGCAGAGGCAGGGGCTGGAAAGATGGCTCAGCGGTTAAGGCACTTGCCTCCAGTGCCTAAGGCCCCGGGTTCAATTCCCCAGGTCCCACATAAACCAGACCCACAAGGTGGTGGCTCTGGTGCTCTCAATCTCTCTCTCTCTCTCTCTCTCTCTCTCTCTCTCTCTCTCTCTCTCTCTGCTTGAAAATGAATAAATAAAATATTTAAAAAAAGAAAGAAAGCAGAGGCAGGAGGCCAACCTGGGTTGCATAGCAAGACCCACTCTGAACACATCCTTCACCAAATAAATAAATAAGTAAATAAATCAACAGATGATAGATTATAGATAGATAGATAGATAGATAGATAGATAGATAGATAGATAGATAGATAGATAAAATGTCTGCATCCTCACCCCCTAGTGATGAAAAACTAGTTTGGATATACAATCCTTCACACCAGATGATTAAGGAGAAATGCCCTTTATAACCTGTAAACTAGGAAGTTTCCAGTACATCTTGCAGTTTGGTAGGAAATGCAAAAAAAGAGCTGTGCTAACCTTGAAGCAGCAAGATTCCTAAGTTCCACTTTAGTCCTACAGACTGTATCATACAACTCAGCTCTCATTGATTGCCTTACACTGTTTGTCTTACACTGTTTGTATAGGGTTTATTTGATTAAAACAATGGATATTCATGACAATAAGTAGTCCAGAACTTCTGATGACAAGTATCCTCCCCCACATACCTTTCTCTGGGCAGCCTCTTTAAACACTGGAATTTTGGTTCCTTTTTTTTGGTGTGTATAATGTATGTATGTACATATGCATGATTATACTGGTGGGTGCACATGTGTGTACTAGTGTACATGTGTGTATATAGCATGTAAAAGCCAGAGATAGATGTTGAGTATCTCTCTCCAGTCACTCTTACTCTTCAAGAAAGGGTCTCTTCCTGAACCAGGAGCTCACTGAGTTAGCTAGATTGGCCAGTGAGCCCCAGAGAGCTCCCTGCATCTACCTCCCCAGTGCTGGATTATAGGTGCACACCACCACTACCCCCAGCTTTTACATGGGTCATGGGGTGGGCAGGGGGTCTACACTCAGGTCCTCATGCTTTCACTGAGCCATCTCCCAGCCTGTTCTTTATTTCCTTTTTGCTTTAGAGGAATGTGTTCACCTGCTCTGTGTATCATGAGGCTCAGACACTCTCCTTTCCTCCTTGCCCTGGTCCTTTCAAGATTCAGTCCTGGCATCACTCTTCGTTCGTCCATGGGCTGCCATTATCAGTGTAGACTTTCAGAACCTCCTTTCTTCCCATCAACCTGGCATGTTCTCCCTTAACTCAAGTTGTAACTCCAGCCCTTTAGTATTTTCTCCATTCTCCTTCCTTGTCCTTGCACACTGTATTTTAGCTACATTTTAAAAAGGAAGGCTCAGCTGTTAAAGATCTTTCCTGGCTGGAGGGATGGCAGGTGCTTCCCTGCAAAGCCCAACAACCCATATTCAATTCCCCAGTACTCACATAAAGTGGTGCATGCATCTGGAGTTCCTTTGCAGAGGTTAGAGGCCCTGGTGAGCCCATTCCCTGCCCCCTCCTCCAACCCCCCCCCTGCCATCTGGGGTTCAGTTCCCCAGTCACCCACGTTAAGCTGAATATTTGTTTGTAGCGGCAAGAGACCTTCGTATGTGTGTGCACAAATAAGTAAATTAAAAACAAAAAGGAAAAAATCCATTTATAGTACAACATAAAGAAAAGTACATATATCATTAGGCTACAGCTTGTAACACCTTGCTAGGTGCTATGAGGTATCCCAAGCAACATCGATTTTAATTCATGTCTTTCAAAACAGTTTGTGCCAATCAGTTTGTTTTCATTGTTGCTACTGTGATCAAATACCTAAAATAATAATCTATAGGACAAAAGATTTATTTTGGCTTCTGGCCTCTGAGAGTTCAGTTGGTCAAGTCAGGGAGGGAGATGTAGTGGAGTATGCCTGTGCTTTGGGCTTCCTCTTCCTCTTTTATTTCCTCTGGGCCCCAGCCTATGGGAAGGTGCTGCCCACACCCAGGCAGGTCTTTCCTACTTCAGTTAATTCTCTCTGGAAACACCCTCACAGATGCACAAAAATGTTTTAGTGATTTATAAATCTCCCAGGTAGTTCTTAACCCAATCAAATTTCATCAATCAAGGTTCAGATCTTTCGACTTCCTGGCTTGCAGACTACCGCCTTCTTGCTCCTGATGTCCTCTCATAAGGACACCCATCCTGGATCAGGGCCCTACCCTTGTGACATTATTATTGCAAAATGAGCATGAGCTCACTGCCCCTTCCCCCGTATTCATTGTTACATTCTGCAGACACTTGTTTGCCACAGATGGCCAGTGGCATAGCATGAGGTGAGAGACGACCAGAGCTTTGAAGTCCTGTGAGACAAAAGAAGGATTTGCTTTAACTGTGATAAGGAAGTTAGGAGAAGATGAGACAGGAGGATACCTGGGGAAGATTATCTGAACTTCCTGGAACCCATTGTAAACGTGTGAGTTGTTAGGTGTTTGTAATTTACATGTCTAATGTCAGTACACATCTCTGTGCCCTACTATAAAATCTCTTTGTAACTGGGATTCAGGGCCAATGCTTCATTTATGCTTTGACCACCTGGGCTCGGGTCCAGCCAGGTGTAAAATTAAAACTCCCCTCTCCTCTTTCTATGAAGGCTTTGTCTGTTTGTCACTGCGTATTTCTACAACAACATCATTCAGCTGATTTTTAAGCTGTATCCAGCTTAAAAATCCTTACCTCCAGCTCAGGCTTTGTGGCACACGCCTTTAATCCCAGCACTGGGAAGCACAGGTGGGAGGATCTCAGTGAGTTCAAGGTTACACTGAGAGGACATAGTGAATTCCAAGTCAGATACCTCAAAAAACAAAACAAAAAGAAAACTCATAGCTCCATATATAGTCACAGGGGCATTGAGGATTCTAACACATGAATTTGGAGTGACACAATTCCCCACAATGAGAGCTATGCTTAAGGACTGGCAGATTTCACTTCAGGATGAGAAAGAAGGAAACCAGCTCTCAGTCAGTTGGACTCCAAATGTTGAATAAGCAAGACTATCAATGAGGGGAAGATGCAGCTCTGAGCCTGGGTAAATATTTTCACACGGGAACTTACCCAGGATAGCACCTCAAGCACCTGGGAGAATGTTTTGCATATCTTGATAAGGCCCTCTTGAAAAGAGCTCTGCAGCCAGCCTAATCCACATTCATATGGTCGGGTGATAGACAGTCACCCAAGGAGGCCCAGACCCAGGTCCAGGCAAACTTTATTTACAGTCTTTAAAAAGAGCCTGCAGAGAGCTTTTGCAGGAACATGACTTCAGATATGGCTGTCCACTCTCCACTAATGTCTGGTCTCTGCTAAATAAAGGTATCCTTGTCTGAGCTCAGTCTGGTTCTGTCTTCTGCCTCAACTTTTCCAACAATCAATACTCTGAAACACTGTCAGTTAGGAACGGTTTTTAGTAATACCTTAAAACCAGTGGATTAGCAAGGGTTTGTTTTCTTTTCCACTTGAAGAGTTTGGTAGTAAACAATTCGATTGCACCCTAGCTTATTGGGGTCTTGGAGAAGCCAGGCTGTTCCATTGTTCTTCTATGCTGTCTTAGTAAAGCAGGCAGCAAAGGGGATAGTCTAGCCACCCAGGAAACAGATTGGCTTGAGCAGCAAACACACCTTCAAAACAATGCACCTAGCAACCTGTGGGCATCTCCACCACTATTCACTCCACACAGTGAACTAGTTTTCCTCACCCCTTAGCATTCTTCGTGATTAGCAACCTTTGAGATATATTCTTAAATAGATCTAGGATCTGAACAATAGCAGGTCATCCAGCCTGGACTGGTTTTGAATGAATAATAGTAAGGCAAACTGTGTCCTCTGAGTGAACTTTGATGGAGACGCCCCTATTTCCCATCTTCTGCCTTTGCATACTGGGCATACATATGATTGAAAATCAGATGCATCATGGGAAGGAACATGCACAATAGAGAAAAACATTATATAACCCAAACCTGTCAATCAAATCATTCGATCACCTAAACCAAGCCCCTAGAAATCCTATAAATAGAAGCCCCAGACCACTTCCTGAGGCCCTGGAGTACTCTCCACTCAAGCAGCCCACTGCCCTTTGGCAGTGTACTGAAATCTTGCCTATCACTTGGGTCTTAATAAACTTTCTGTAAAACTGCTTGTGTGCTCTTTCAATTCTTTGAGTAAAAATGCTAAGAAGCTAGAAACACCCAGAGACCATAGTGAGACAGAATAGGAAAAACTTAGCTTATTTAGGCAGGTTTCAGCAAGGGATTGAGGCCCAGAGGAAACCAGAAGATGCCAAACCACCTGCTGTTTCATCCTGGCACAAGAATGAAAACTAATTTGGACTAGAACTCGTGTCTGATCAACACTATCTACAATGCCCCCTGCTGTCCACAGTCCAACATGCTCTGACCCCAGCCCCAGATATGGGCAGACTCTATGATCCATCCTCCAAATTTAGTAACAAATTAGATTTTTCCCAGCCTACCTAAATTAAACACTATAAAGGTGACAGGCTGACATGTGCCTTTCTCTTTTAATGGCTTCTCCACTTCCTGAGATCTCCTGCCCTTGTTCAGTGTGGCCTGAATTTCCCCCACGTGAGTCTCAGTCCCCAGCCCCACTTCGCTGCCTGGCTGAGTGCGGAAGGGAAACCAAACCCTGTCTCTTGAATCCTAGTCTCCCTGCTCTATCTTATGGTCCCTCAGTTTACCATCAATTTCCCATGTGCGGATTCCCATTCTGGATCTGCCACGTAGGCTCTCTCACTTTTCCCTAGCCTCCCTCCATGGGAAAGCACATGGCCAATGCCAAGTGTGTTCCCCTCCTTTAAACTCTCTGATTGTCCTCTTAGATTTCACCTTCTACAGGTTCTCAACCCCTCTAATCTTTCCTCAAAGCTTTCCACATGTTCGCAACCCCCTTCTGATCTTTCCTTGGAAGCCAGTTTTCCCATAGATGCCACACACCCATAGAACCAACCTAACTTCTCTTTATAAAGGTTTGGCTTCTCGTAAAGGATAACTTAATTTCCACGCGCTTGTGGCTAGTCCAGATTCTCCCTACACTTTCATCTTTCTTAAATATGTTTTCCACATAATACTGCTTTATGGCGTTCCTTCTCAGATCCCAGTTTCCCTTAAACAAACTCCACAATTTGTAATTTCTCCCAAAATAAACTCAGTAATTCATAATTTTGTCCTTCCTGAATCCGTCTTTATTATTCTTCATTAAGAATTAGGAAAGAACCCAAAACTTGAGGTTCATAACTCTGGGGTACCCCATTGAACCACAAAATTCCCACATCAATAGGTAACACTAATATTTTCTTTTTTGGGGGGAGTGCATGTGTGCATGGGTGATGTGTGTGGTGGTTTATGCATGTATGTGTGTGTGTGTGTGTAGATGTGAACAACCGGAATTTTAATGGGTGCTGAGGATCAAACTCAGGCTTTCACAGGAAGCACTCTTACCTGCTGAACCATTTCTCTAGCCCCTGTCTTAGCATTTTGACTTGTCCCCATTTTGACTGTACAATGGGTCCACAACTCCAAAGAACGAAACAGAAGGACATACTTGAATCCCCATGTGGCTGGGCATTGTGCATACCAGTCACAAGGTGGAAACCTCCAGCATTACCATTGAGAAGTATATGGATAAAGTGTGGTCATCACACAAGATGGAATATTTGTAAGCCATAAAAACCCACAACATAAAATGCTTGCTGTGCAAGCATGAGGATTTGAGCTCAGATCACCAGCACTAGCACTAGGGAGGTGAAGAGAGGAGGATTCCCAAGGCTAACCCATCCAAATCAGTGAGCTCCAGGTTCAGTGAGAGATCCTGTCTCAAAAAAATAATAAGGTGGAGAGCAATGAAGGAAGACGCCAAACATAGGCCACATGTGCATGCACACCCCCACACGTAACACACACATGTGCTCACATATGTATAAACGTGCATGCATACCACATACACAAAAATCTACAAAGTTCTGTTTCGGGCTGGAGAGATGGCTCAGCAGTTAAGGCACTTGCCTCCAGTGCCTAAAGCCCCGGGTTCAATTCCCCAGGACCCACATAAACCAGACCCACAAGGTGGTGGCCCTGGTGCATTCTCTCTCTCTCTCTCTCTCTCTCTCTCTCTCTCTCTCTCTCTCTCTCTCTCTCTCTCTCTCTCTCTGCTTGAAAATGAATAAATAAAATATTTTTTAAAAAAGTTCTGTTTCAGGCTGTAACATGGATCAGCTTTGAAAACATTATGTTAAGTGAAATAGACCAAATACAAAAGGACAAATACTGTATTATTTCACTTATATGATGAATGCAGAATAGACAAACTCATGAAATAGAGGATACCAGTGGCCAGAGAAAGGAAAATGAAGGCTTTTTTTTTCACTCTCTGATGGAGATTCTGTTTGTATTTTTCAGAAGGCAGTGAGAGCTGTGGTCTTTCCAACTCTACCAACGAGCTGCAGGCTGATAGCCAACATCCTGACAAGAGATGAGCCACCCCAGACCTACCATGGAGGATCCACATGGAACCCCGCAGAGAGTGGTGGGATAAGCAAGAGACCTATAACCACAGCCAATCAGTCAACCCAGGATAAGCCAGCGAGACAGACACCAACAATTTTCAATGCAACCTAAAGCAGAAGTACAGAGGCCACTAAGACCTCAACAATAAAGCAGCCTTAATACTCACCCACCATGACTCAGGGAACTGAGTGGAAGAGGGGGTGGAAAGATTGTAAGAGCCATGGTGGAGGAGAATGTCCAGAGACATGCCCCATCCTAGGTAACAACATACAAAGGGGGGGGGTGGAACCTGGTTGACTCTTAGACTATTCGTAGCCCCAGGTCTGTGGTGGGCAGAGTGGAGAGTTGGAGAATGGCTGCCCTTAACTGAAAGAAAAAAAAAGCAGCTAAGCAGCAGAGTTTAGTGAGTCTATAGCAAGGAACTAGGTGGGTGAGCAGTAAAGGGGGCATGCAATGTTCTCCCTTGGCCTCACATGTGCTCACACAGGACATGCTCATCTATGCACACACATACAACACACACCACACCACACATAATATACACAGAGAGAGGGTTTTAAAAAGTTAACATTCCATACATATCTCATGTTGTATATATTTCACCAAAACTTTTTGAAGGAAGCACCCTGGGAAGCTTGGGTGAGAATTCTTAGCACTGTTGGAACAGGACTTCATTGGCCTCCAAACACAAGAGCTCAGGCCTGTTGAAAGGACCTTGTCTTTAGTTCTGTTCATCCCTTGGTGAGAAGCAAGCAAGCACATAAGGAGGAAGGAAGAAGGGCATGGTTATCATTACCCTTCTCATCCTGCTTTTTTTTTTTTTTTTTGAGGTAGGGTCTCATTCTAGCCCAGGCTGATCTGGAATTCACTATGTAGTTTCAGGGTGGTCTTAAACTCACCATAATCCTCCTGCCTCTGCCTCCTTCGTGCTGGGACTAAAGACGTGAGCCATCATGCCCCACCTCATCCTGTGATTTTTGTTTTTTGGTTTTTTTTTTAAATATATATTTATTGTCCATAATGAGTTACGTTATTTAGTGGGCAAACAATGCGTTGTTATCCCGAATTCCCCAATTCCTCCCCTCCCCATCCCTGATCAGTTGGATATCCTCCTCCGTGGGCTGTCTTTCTCATTAAAAAAAATTTTTTTAAACTAAATTTATTTGTTCCAGCTGGGTCTCTCCGTGTTGTGTGTTAGCAGTATGTGGTATCTTCAGCAATAGGGTCTTATCCTTTGCCTGGGACAGGTAATAAAGTGCTTTGACAGAAGCCTGTCTGGTTTGGGGGACCATGGAGGTGTCTATGATCAACAGCTCAATGTGGGACATAACCAATTGCTAGTACTGGGAGTTCCAAGCCCGAGCTAAATGGTTTAGGATTAGGCTTCATCCCATCCGCTTCAGGGCCCTTCTTACCAGACAATAAATATCTCCATATTCCTTTTAGCCTGCTGTCCAGGAGAAAGGATTCTATGGTACCAATTCATTTTAGATTTTTTTTAAAGAGCTCTTTCTTTTTTTTAATATTTTATTTATTCATTTTCAAGCAGAGAGAGAGAGAGAGAGAGAGTCTGGCTTATGTGGGTACTGGGGAATTGAACCTGGGACCTTATGCACTGGAGGCAAGTGCCTTAACCGCTGAGCCATCTCTCCAGCCCTCATTTTAGATTTTGTTTTGTGTATATCTTCTCCCCCATACCTGCCCTTCCATTCCCTCCCCCCAAACATTTTCATCCCTATTATCTGTCCCAGCAGTTGCCTGTCAGGTATGCCTACAACTCAAAATGTTCCTGGTTAGGAACCGAAGATGAGGGAGAATATGTCTTTCTGTGCTTGTGTGAGTCCACTGAGTATGGTCTGTTCTAAGTCCATCCATTTTCCTGCAAATTTCATTATGTCATTTTTCCTTGCAGCTGAGTAGAATTCCATGGTGTATGTGTACAACTTTGATATCCATTTGTCCAAGGATGGGTATCTGGGAGAAGGCCTGCTCATCCTGTTTGTGAAGGGGAAGTATACTGCAATTATCTTGAAACATAATGAGAAGATAAGAGGAATTGATCACATGGCATTGCCAGGTTTCTGTAAGACACGGTAATGAGCTGAGTGTGGTGATACAGGCACACAAGGTCACAAATTCAAGGCCAGCTTGGGCAACTTAAGAAAACCATGTTTAGAAATAAAAAATAACAATAAAGCAGCCTTAATACTCACCCACCATGACTCAGGGAACTGAAAGGAAGAGGGGGCGGAGAGATTTTGAGAGCCTTGGTGGGGGAGAATATCCAGAGTCACGGCCCCCCTCAGTAACA
>PVHP010021925.1:0-28878 GCA_004024765.1 Zapus hudsonius
CTATAGGCTATGGAGCACCCACTCTCTCACTCTCACTCTACTTACATGCCTATTTCTATCTCTCTGGCAAATAAATAAATTAATTAGTTACTTAAAAATAAAATGAAAACATTTCATTATCTTATTACGCCATATTTACCTTTATATTTCTCATTTGATCTGCTTGGAATTCTTACCTAGGCCACATCAATCCCCCTTCTCTTATTATTTTTAATTTTATTTACTTATTCATCTGTGCATGTGTGTGGTGTGTGTGCATGTAGATTCACATGTTTGTGGGCATATGTGTATGTGTGAGTTCATATTAAAGCCCAGTCTGTTATCTTCTTCAATTGTTTTTGAAATGGGGTCTTGCACTGAACTTAAAATTCACCTGAAAATGGCTAGGCTAATCAGCAAACCTGAAGGATTTTCTTTCCTCTGCTTCCTCAGTGGTGGAGTTACAGGCATGTGATGTCATAACTGGCTTATGTATGAATGCTAGGGATCCAAACTCAGGTCCTCATAGTTGAATGGAAAGCACTTTACACACTAAGTCATTCCCCCACCTTCCTTCTCTTTGGCTACTTCTATGTATCATTCAAATATGGACAAAAATGACATGTTATGAATCCATTCCAGACTTACTGATTCCATCCTCCAGGTTTTGGCTGCATCCTGTACATATTTCTTTATAGCCAACATTGTAATCAAATGTTACAGAGAATATGACAATAGGTACAATCACTCAATATTTTTATAGACTATTTCATCACAAATGCTTGTATGTATAGATATTTTGAAAAGGTCCTAAGTAAACAAGATATTCTATTATTGATGTTCAGGTTTATGTCATAAATTATATAAATTCTACTTGTAAACGGACTTTAATTCAAGCTGAATCTATATAGGGCACTCATTGTATATTGAGCAATATCTTATACTTTTTCCTTCAAGACTGAATGAAAGTAGAAAAGGCAGAGGTATTTGTGGGAGTCCTAATGACCTTAAGGGAGAGTCAGGAGATGCCATTTGACAGATTCAATGGTCAAGGAAGTAGAGCCCATGTACAAGAGGAGAAGTGATTTTCATGTCATTCAGAAACACACCAGCCATGCTCCAGATCCTCAAGTGACTGCGGGATGGGAAGACATGTGAAGAAGGTACTCACACGCTCACCTCTTCTTCATTGCTCTGATCCAACAGAGCAGAACAAAGGCACAGACCATGTGGCCTGGGAGTAGAAGAAGATGCCGGGTAACTTCCCTAAGTCCTCATGGGCTCTTCCACTGGTGTGACAGAAACAGGTCACTTTCCATAATGAATCCTTTTGTGATGTTGTCAATACCCAGTATGAAGAAGCCTCGAGAAACTGAGTACATAATTAGTGCTTATTTACTTCCCAGGGGTTCCAACTTTGGTAGCAGGAGAAGGGATTATGAACACATTTTTTGCATATACCCTAGCTATAACAATAAATAACATATAGAGATGATGTTTTTCCTCTTAACTCTAAGCTGAATATGCGAAGTGGGCTTACAGGTGCAAGTGTTACATCTAGTTCATATATGATGATTCACTCCAGGCATATATGATGAGAACATGGATGTATCTTCTTTTACTGTCTTTTTAATTGGTACTTTTTAACTTCTCATGCAAAGCCATTTACAAGGCTACATTTAATACAAAAACTCTGCATGACTCTTTAAATTATGAAAATCTTATTCCTCAAAAGTCAGTCATCTCAGGGATCTATGAATGTAGTATAAATATTATGTTTTGAATAACGTAAGTTGATCCTTCTGGATATGATTTTTCCCCTGCCTTCCTCTAACAGCATATTATAACTACCAATGATCCTCTGGGATGAGCCTCAGTGAGGGAAAGGGCCTGTGGGATTGTTTCCAATGGGGCCTAAAGTCCTGGGAACTTGGGTACTGTCCTGCTGTCTGGTCAGTATCCTTTACCAAAATGCCATTTTGAGTTTAATAGAGGGGCTCTTATTCAATCATGACCATGCTTATTGTCTGAGTATGTTTGTGAACTCAACACTTCATATTAAGAATCCTGGGTTATAGAGATGATACATGAATCTCTCCTTTATTTGGAAATGCTAGCTATTTAAGGTTTCCAACAAAAATTACAGTTTTGGAAAGATAATTTGAGACCTATGTCTACAACATATCTATTATAATGTTACCATCCTAATAAATAGCTTGTTATAGAACTTCAAACACATTTATAAGATAATATGGGAAAGAATATTTTAATTATTGACTTTTCCATTTCATTGGCCTCTTTCCAAAATGATTTTTTTTCCACAGTGACAATATCTTCTAAATTCCATACTGAGCGAGAGAATGTGTTTCTTAAGTTTGGAGGTTTTGAAAAACATGTAAGAGTGGTAACTAACCTCTTTTCATAGTTCCAACACTTAGTAACAGCTACGACTTAAAAGGTATCTGTGGATGTTAGGGTTCCTAATGAAGTGACAATCATTGGATGAAGCATCATGTGAAAGTAGTTGGTACAAGTCTGCCACATATGGAAGGGCTCAGAGACAATGGGGCTGATTGTGTTCCTACAAAGGGAGACAAATCTCTGCACTCGACATTCTCAGACATGCCCACAACTCTTAGTACAACTGTCAAGTCTCCAAGAAACACCTGGTAAAAAGACAGAAGCTGACAGCCCAGGAGTTTCTAGGCAGGGCCCTTCTCAGTAGGCAGCATGAGAAACGTCTTGGAAACTTGACTTATACTAGGATTGCCCTGAGAGGCAGGTGTCTTAAAACACTGCAATCACTTGGAGAGGGCTGCATTTCTCAAATTTAAGTAGGAAAAAAATAATTATTTGGAGAACCTTTTAAGAAGTACAATTCCTCAAATTCTTCAGATTCATAAAAATAGGAATGGCTGGTCAGACAGTCTACCTGAAAATGGCAAGTCTAGGTTCAGAGAGAGACACTATCTCAAGGAAAGGGAAGTTGAGAATGATGTAATAGAAGGGGCTGCAGTGTTCTCTGGCCCCCATAAGCATTCACATGGGGAGTGCTCAGCTTCACACACACGTATTCACATACCACACATATACTGCACCATCCATTCTATATATGCACATGCAGAAAAAAAGATAAAGAATAAAAAATAAGGTAGGGCTCAGGAAACCATTTTCCCCACAGCCACCATCCATACTCCTTTACACACACAATCCTGACAATGCCTTTTTTTTTAACTCTTTGAAACACACTGAAGACTAGAGAGCTACAGTGGGTGCCTGTAGGACCCCTACTCTGGAGGCTGAATAGGGACTGTTTTATTGGGCCTAGCAGTTCAGATGATCCTGACAAAATAGACCTACCTCAAAACAATCAAATCAATCCATTAACATTCTTAATATGTGCTGCACCTTAGTGTCTGATCTCGCCTAATCACTTGCTTTATTCACTTAGGTCATCCACAACTTGACTTTCTTCTCCTCTAGAGAGTCAGGTTTCCTGTGACCAAGGAACTCTTGTCTAGGCTCTTTACTCTGCTGAGCTGATCAGTAACTTAAAAAGTCAGCCCAAATGTCACTTTTTCAGTGGTGCCTTTCCTGAGCCCTATTTCCGATATCTTTGCTCTTCCCTCTAGGTTTTGAAGAACGTGTAGAGATTTCCCTCAGACCGCTGACCACAAATGTAACCACACTTCTTTCTCTTTATTATTGCTTTTACTCCTTTCGACCGCATTCCTCAAGAATACTTCACACCACACTTGTCAGTATCTGTATTTGTGTAATTCCGCTGGCTTTTAGATATCTTAAGACCAATGGATAAATGTCATTCAATGAACTTTGTGGTGTCATATAGAGGCAAAGAAACCATATTGTTTGAAACCATAATGTTCAGACTCCTTAAGCTAGAATAATAATTACTATCATTTGACCCAAAGTAAAATAATAATTAAACTTGACACGAGTGAGTAGATGTTTACCAGTTAGTTGTATTGGTTAATGCACATTAAGTGGCTTGAATTGACAGAAAATGTCAGCTCCAGAGTCAGAACTCCAGAGCCAATGTCTCCCAGTGCCACATCCCCTTTCCTCATCCCATTCACCTACAGGTGAAATGCATGCCTGTGTCTTATCACCCCAATCTCTGCCTCCGTCTCCCCATGGCATTGTCATCTGCTTCATTGTATATTACCTTGCTCTCTCATAAAGACATTTTTCATTGAACTAAATTCCCACCCAGATAATCAAGGTTAAACTCATCTTGATATCTTCAACAGAATTATATCCACAAGGACACCTTTTCTAAATACAATGACATTCATAGGCTCTGGATGGACATATCATATGAAGTCCATCATTCAATATAAAATATCATTCACCTCAAATACTGTTTTCAGTGGTGTGTAGGGGGAATGCGTTATGGGAGGATGGAAATTGGAGGAGAGCTCTTGGTAGAAATTTATTGATGTGTAGATGTAGACAGGGTGATGTGCAGATGGGGAGCTTTGCATGTAGCATAGATAAAATTCCTGAGGTAATTGTAACTTACTTCTTCCCTTAATGCTGATAATCTCGGAGTTGTAAAATTAAGCCAAAACATACTTCACCCTTATGTTGCTTTGATAGAAATTGTCTATAAGATTGTTCAAAATCATTTCTTAACCTAAGAGAAAACTCATGTGATAAATAAGCTTCTCCAGTTTTCTACACATGACTGTGGCATCCGAAGCTCAAAGAAGACTTCGGAGGACACGGAAGGCCAAAGGGATTTATGTTGAAGACTTGGAAGTCAACAAATATATAAAAGTCTAGGAAAATGGTCATAATTTTTTTATGGAAGATACAATATAAGAATGAATTTAATTGTCAGTCATGTTGGTTGAATTTGAATTGAACTGCTAATGAAACATGTGTAATCTATAAACAATATAATATCTTTCAAATCAAGGGGCGTTTTCATTTGGCCATTGTCAAAAAGTTGTGGTCTTGCTTCAAAAAGATAACAAGAGAGGAGTGTCCAGTGTGGTTCTCCGAGCAAAGCATTAACAGAAGTTCAGGACCAAGGACCTTAGATACAGACTTCCTGAATTAGGAGCTGTATTTGTTTTCCTATTTTAATATGTGTGGCTGGGAGTGTGTGTGTGTGTGTGTGTGTGTGTGTGTGTGTGTGTGTGTGTGTGTGTGTGTGTGTGTGTGCCATGTGGTCAGAAGACAGCCTTGAGTGTCATACTCAGGAACACTACCTTTTATAAGACAGGGTATTCATTGACATGAGTTCAGTAATCACACTAGTTTGCCTAACTAATGCCTAGGGATCCTCCTGTCTCCTCGGCACTGGAATTACAGACACAGAATCCTCATGGTTGCTGGGGTTCTGAACTTAAGAGTCTCATGGTTGGATAGCGAAGGGCTTTACCAAATGAGCCATCTCCCGGTGACCTAGAATCTATACTTGAGAGTCTATGGGTGACTCCACTGCACATTAAAGATTAAAAAGTACTAGACTAAAATTAGCTTCCTGAACCTTTACTTTTGTGAATAAGCAGAAAAGAAAAAAAAAAGACAATATAGTTCTTTGGGTACCTGGCTGAATTAAAAAGCTGAAATGAGGGTCAGTGATATTGACATTGATTTCTCAGGTTGGCCCAAGATGGTCCTTTCTTGTTTCTGCCCTGTGACCAGCTGCTGGAAGGAAGGCTGCACCAAGCAACAAAGAAGGGCTTTTAAAAGTGAGCTGTGGTGTTTTCACCACGGTGGAGAGTTTCATCAGTTAGGAAACAGGACCCCATTCTTTCTAAGAAACAGAAATATTGGTTCCTTAGTACAACTCATGTTCATCTCTCCAGAGTTGTACTGCAATTCTAAACAACTTGGCTTCCTTCCCAGTGTCTCTACAGATTTTCTGAATGCAGGCTGCCAGATACCCTGACCCACAGGATCAAGTTGCCTCTTTCTTTTAAGAAGAGTTTTTCGAGGCTAAAAAAAGCCCACTCTTTCTCCGAAGGAAAGCAGGGGAGGAGAGTTCTAGGGTGCATCCTGGAGTAACTGCACAGACCAACCTGGCTGAACTTGTTTGCTTAAGAGCTAATCAAATCTGTATCATCGTACAAACTTTTCTGCTTGCTTGGCCTTGTTTTAAAAACAATATCTTCTAGCTGCTGGGACTAAATCCAACATTACACAACACAGAGTTGAACTCTTTAAAGAATACTGCTTGATATGAACATGAACAGTGGAACTTGGGTTTCAACATTAAGCATTTTCATCCTGAAGAATTGCTCAATAATTTTTCTGTAGTAGTCATAATTTTAATTAGAACATTTTAATCAGTGTGTACTGAGAGTGAGAGGTAGTCATTCAAAACAGAAATCCAGAGGTGATACAGGGTTCCAAATGCTACTTACTGGGTTGTTGATATAGAAAAGACCAGCAAGAGGAAAACAAGACCGAGGTGGTTCGTGTCTGTTGATTGTGAAATGTTTTCTAGATCAAGGTTTAACTTTGTCAGATGATAGGAAAAGAGCTTTTCATTGTTGTGTACTTTCTAAAGTTTCTGAAAGACTTTTTTTTTTAATTGAGCAACCCTTATGGAAGGTTAACTAATAATTCTCTTTAATGTCATTTATAGAAAGAGCAGAAACAATTCTGTTGACAAACTTAGCTGTCTGATTAAGACACCACACAATGGATGTTTTAAAAATAACTTTTATTACAATCCATTTAATCTTACAAAAAAGTCATAGTTATTAAATTTGGGTCCAGATCTATCCTTATAGAAAAGTAAATAGATCATGAACCCAGGTATTTTTATTAGATTAAAAACTGGCTTGAATTCTTAGTAAACAATTTCCAACCTGTGAAACCCTGAGTAATTACCTAAACACTCTGTCATTGGTCTCCTTTACGAAATAGATAGGGAAGTAAGTAAAATGCTTAGCAGTGTTGTTTGATCTGTTAATTGAGAAAACCTATGAAATATGCTTGGTGGAATATCACTAAGTGATGATTGTTATGTTACTTTACTATACTATTATACATGTGTGTATGGGGAGTACTCTCCAATCCCTCTCCACCCTGTTTTATGAAACAGAGTCTCTCACTGAACCTCAAACTCACTGATCCAGCAGGACCACCTGGGCAGCCCTCCTCAGTGACACAGCAGGCCCACCTGTCTGGCCCTCAGTGACCCAGCAGGACCACCTGTATGGCCCTCCTCAGTGATACCCTGAGTCTACATCCCCCAGGCTAGGATTACAGGTGCATGCCACCACACCCAACTTTTGATGATGATTCTAGAAATCTGGAAGTGGTGTCCTTAGTTGCACAGCAAGTGCTTTACCAACTGATCCATCCCTCAGCCCTATTTCACTATTGTGATCACCTACATACTCAATAGACAAAAATACAAAAGTTGATTAGGAATTATATTTAATAAAGGGTGAAAGTATACAAAAGAATTCAGTATTGTATTTTACAAAAAGTATTGTTTTTTACAAAAAGAAGAATATGATTGCGCAAAGATGTTCCATATAGCCTGTAATTGAGGGTTCTAAATACATTCAACTAAAAGGAGGTCTCCAGTTTTTCAATTTATTATTGAAAAAATGCCACAGTTTTTGGAATTAGGTGTTGTGAATCTTAAGATTGTATCTTGACTTACTATCCACAGTGGAGTGATTAATTCTCCGAGAATAAAATTTGTCCTTCATAAAAAAAAAAAATGAAAGAGTTTCTTTCAACTTATGGTTTTGAGGAGAGAGTCTATCATGGAGGGAAAGCCAAAGTCAGTCACACCGGATTTACAACAAGGAGAATTGAGCTGCTATAAATATAGTTGTACAAATGTTTCTGCGACGAGATGTGACATTTTGTGGATAGATGCCTATAGCTGGGTCCATTGGTAGTTCTATGTCCATTCTGTTCAGGAGCCTCCACACTGATTTTCACAGTGGTTATACAAGTTTGCAATCCTACCAGCAGCGGATGAAGGTCCCTTTCCCCCCTGCATCCTCACCAGCATCTACTTTTGTTGGATTTTTTAATGATTGCCATTCTGACTCGAGTAAGGTGGAATCTCATTGTTGTTTTGATTTGCATTTCCCTGATGCTTAAGAATACTGAGCACTTTTTCAGGTGAGAAAGGGCCATTTGTGTTTCCTCCTCTGTGAATTTTATGTTGAGAACAGTGCCCCATTTTGTGAAGAGGCAGTTTGGGTTTTTGTTATTAATTTTTTTGAGTTCTCTGTAGGTTCTAGAAATTAGGCCTCTGTCTGAGTTGTAGCTAGAAAAATCATCTCCCAGTTTGAAGGGGGTCTGTTGAGTCTGAGAACAATGTTTTTGTCCGTGCAGAAGCTTTTGAGCCTGATCAGGTCCCATTGGTTAAGTGACTGTTGCACTTCCTGGGCTACCGGAGATTTTCTCAGGAACTTATTCCCTACTCCTATCTCATGTAGGGTTCCTCCTATTTTTTCTTCCAGGGTGTTTAGGGTTGTATGGTTAATATTGAGGTCTCTGATCCATTTGGAGTTTATCTTTGTGCACAGTGAAAGGAGTGGGTCTATTTTCATTTTTTTACACATGTTTATCCAATTTGTCCAGCACCATTTGTTGAATATGCTATCTTTAGCCCAGCATACATTGTTGGCACCCTTGTCAAAGACTAAGTCGCTTAAGTTAAAAAAAGTCAGGTATGGTGATACCTCCTGTTTAATTTTTTTTTTTCTCAGAATAGTTTTAGCTATTCGAGGTCTCTTACCCTTCCAAATAAATTTTGAGATTATTTTTTCTATGTCTGTAAAGAAGGAGGTTGGGATTTTTATTGGCATTGCATTGAATCTGTAGATTGCTTTTGGCAGGATTGCCATTTTTACTATATTGATTCTCCCTATATATGAGCATGGAATGCCTTTCCATCTTGTCACATCCTCCTCTATTTCCCTCTTGAGTGTTTCAATATTTTCCTTATATAAGTCTTTCACTATCTTGGTTAATGATATTCCCAGGTATTTGATTTTGTTTGAGGTTATAGAGAAAGGGACAGTTTCTCTGATGTCTTTTTCCGAATGTTTGTATATAGAAAGGCTATTGATTTTTGTGTATTAATTTTGTATCCTGCCACTCTGCTGAAGGTATTGATCACCTTCAGGAGTTTACTGATACTGTTCTTTGGGTCTGATATATATAAGATCATGTCATCTGCAAAGAGGGATAGTTTGACTTCTTCTTCTCCAATTTATATCCCTTTTATGCTGTTCTCTTGTCTTATTGCTTGGGCTAGAACTTCAAGCACTATGTTAAATAGCAGTGATGAGAGTGAACACCCCTGTCTTGTTCCTGAGTTAAGCGGGAACTCCTTGAGTCATTTCCCATAGAGGATGATTTGTGCTTTCGAAGATCTGTATATTGACTTTATCATGTTGAGGTATAGGTCATCTATGCCTATTCTTTCCAGGGTTTTGAACATGAAGTGGTGTTCAATTTTGTCAAAATCCTTCTCAGCATCAATTGAGATGACCATGTGGTTTTTCCTATTGAGTTTGTTAATGTGGTGAATTATATTTTATCGACTTTCGTATGTTGAAACATCCCTGCATCCCTGGGATGAAGCCGACTTGGTCAGGGAGAATTACAGTCTTCATGTGGGTTTGCATTCGATTTGTTAGGACATTGTTTAGGATTTTTGCATCCATGTTCATCAGGGATATGGGTCTGTAGTTTTCTTATTACATCCTTGCCTAGTTTGGGAATTAGGGCGATGGTAGCTTCGTAGAAGGAGTTTGGAAGCCTACCCTCTTGTTTTATGCCCCTGACAAGCTTCAGAAAGAGAGGATTCAGTTCTATGATGAAGGTTTGGTAGAATTCAGCTAAGAAACCGTCTGGACCTGGGCTTTTTTGTTTGGGGAGGTTCTTGATTACCGATTCAATCTCTGTGATTGTTATCAGATTGTTTAGGATCTTTACCTGCTCTGGTCTGAGCTTTGGTAGTTGGAAGGTATCCAGGAATTTTCCATTTCTTCCAGGTTCTCTATTTTTGTGGAGTATAGGTTTTGGAAGTATGACCTGATGATGCTTCCAATCTCTTTGGGATCTGTTGTGATCTCGCCCTTGTCATTTTTTATTTTGACTTTTTCAAAGAACCAACTCTTTGATTTGTCTATTTTTTTCATTGTTTTCTTTGTTTCCAAGTCATTAATCTCAGCTCTGATCTTAATTATTTCCTTGTGTCTCGAGCTCTTAGGGTTGGATTTCTTTCTCTGTTCTAATGACCTTAGGTGGGAGGATAGGTGATTCATTTGAGACCTCCCTGTTATGTTATGAAGGCATTTAGTGCAATGAATTTCCCACTGAGGACTGCCTTCGTTGTGTCCCATAAGTTCTGTAAGGTTGTGTCCTCATTATTATTTGTTTCTAGGAAATTCTGGATTTCCTGTCTGATTTCTTGTTTGACCCATTCATTGTTCAGGAGTGAGTTGTTCAGTTGCCAATATCTATTGAAATTTTTGGATCCTCTTCCATTGTTAATTTCTAGCACTGTGGTCCAATATGATGCAAGGGATTACATTGATCTTTCTGAATTTTTTGAGGGATGATTTATGGCCCAGTACATGGTCAATTTTGGGAAAGGTTCCATGAGGTGCTGAGAAGAATGTGTAATCTGTGTCCTTGGGATGGAATGTTCTATAAATGTCTATTATCCCTAGTTTGTCTATGGTGCTATTTAGCAACTTTATTTCCCTGCTTGTCTTTTGTTTAGATGATCTGTCTAGTGATGCCAGTGGAGTGTTAAAGTCTCCTTCTATGATGGTGTTGGCATCTATATCTGCTTTGCTTTTGAGTAATTAATGCTTAATGAACTGAGGGACCCTTGCATTTGGTGCATACATATTTACTATAGTGATGTCTTCCTATTGTATTGTTCCCTTGATGAGTAGGAAGTTGCCATCATTGTCCTTTTTTATTGCTGTCAGTTTAAAGTCTATTTTGTTAGATATTAGAGTAGCTACACCTGCTTTTTTATTATTCCTACATGACTGGGAAATTGTTTTCCACCCTTTTACTCTTAGTAGGTTGCTGTCTTTAGCAATAAGGTGTGTTTCTTGAAGGCAACAGATAGAAGGGTCCATTTTCCTGATCCTACCTGAGATCCTGCATCTTTATAGGAGAGTTGAGTCCATTTACATTCAAAGTTATAACTGTGAGGTTTGCTTTAAACCCTGCCATGTTGGAGAGAATATGGAGGTTGGTATCTGAGCTGTTGTTATCTCTTTGGTGTTACCTTGCTTGTTCTCTGTTCCTTTGCTGTGGTCAAATGTTTGTCTCATCTACATGGGTTATCTCATGAATTATCTTCTGAAGGTTTGGCTTTGTGTTCAAGTAATTGTAGAGCTGGTTAATTTCATCGAATATTTTCATTCCTCCATCTGTTATGATGGATAACTTTGCTGGGTACAGTAGTCTAGGTTGGTCCTGGCTTTGGAGAAGTCTGAGGTGATTCTGATGGGTTTTCTTTTATAAGTGAGTTTCCTTTCTCTCGTTGCTCTAAGGACTCTCTCTTTATCCTCAATGTTTGACATTGTAGCCGGCTTGGGGGGGGGGAACCTTGGAGACAACGTAAGACGGGGAAGGGGGTCAACTGCCTATCACTGGCCACCCACAGACTATATATCATGTGGGGAACCCACGGGAACCAGGTTGCAGTAGAACTGCAGGAGCTAGTGGGCACATGGGAGAACTGCAGAAACTGAGCTTGAGAATACCTCAGCGACCAGTGCTTGGGGGATTACGCAGAGTCGATGGGCAGGGATACCGTAAGGAACCAGGGTTGGGGGAGCTGTGGGGGTAGACAGGCAGGGAAACCATGGGGGTCAGGGCTCAAGGAAGCCGCAGGGTTAGAAAGAATAGGAAAAAAAAGATAGAGAGAAAGAAAAGAAAAGAAAAGAAAAAAAGTTAAAAGGGAAATAGGCACACAAGGGGGCTGGGCAGGGGGCGAGGCAGACCCTCGCAGGAGATGTGGAGGCCAGGGGAAGGGCTGCAGAGGAGAATCCCCAGTGGGTGGGAGGGAAAGAAAAATGAAAGAAAAAAAAAACAACTACAACAGCAACTACAAAAAAAAAAGTTAAAAGGCAATAAACCCGCAAGGGGATGGGGCGTGGTAGAGGGGGTGGCATATCTACGACATGACGTGGTGGCCGGGGGAGGGGTTACAGAGTATAAAACCCGGTGGGTGGGTGGGGGGGAGAAGAAAATGAAAAAAAAAAAGTTAAAAGGAAATAAACCAGCAAGGGGGCGGGGCGAGGTGCGGCAGGGGCTGGGGCAGACCTGTGTGGAGATGTGGAGGCTGGGGCTTTGGGGGGATAAGCCCTGTGTTCCGGTGAGATTAATAAAAATAAATAAGTAAATAAAAAGAAAGAAAAAGGTTGAAAAGGAGAGACCCGCCAAGGGCCGGGGAGGAAAGGGAAAAATAATAGGCGCAGGGGGCGGGAGGGATGTGGAAGAAACCCGAGGGGACCGGCAGAGGCCTCTGGAAAGCCACAGGCAGCAGGGGGGCTGAGACCACTCTGATGCTGGGGCTGCAGGCTCAAGACAACTCACTGCCTCTGGCGAGCCCTGGTCCTCCTTGGCATCTTCCAGTCATGAGGCTCCTGTGCCAGAAGGTGTCTGAAGCTCAGAGCGTGGTGCAACTTGTGTCCACCACCTGGATCCCTGCTGAAAATCCTGGCCCTTGTTCCCCAGTGTCTGCTAGTCAGCCATCTTGAACCAGAAACAGGAACACAACTTTTCTTTTCTTTGTGGTAAAGATTTTTTAAATGTATTTATGCAGCTAGATTTGGTGGATTTCACCTTTAATTCTTGTACCCAGGAGACTGAGGTAGATGGATTGGCATGAGTTTGTGGAAAGCCTGGGCTATACAATGAGTTCCATGTCAGCCTAGGCTAGAGTGAGTCCCTGCTATGTGTGTAATAAATACACACTGATTTCCTTGCAAAGAAATTGGACTCTAACAATGAATAGGCCCTTGTATTTTAATCCAGAGTTTTGCTGTTGAATACAAAGTATTTTCAATCCCAGAGTAATGAAGCTGAAGATGGCTATAATCAACATTTTTAAAAGAAATTCATTTTAAGCAAAAAAAAAATCTGAAAAGTCAATATAGCATAGACAGAATGATCAAAATACTACCGTGTTACGGTTTAGATTTGCCTGATCCAGGATGGCTTCTTTATAGCGTTCATCAGACTGACAGGCAAAAGTCATAAAATTAAAAGCCAGGTGACATGGGTACTCATAAGTGGCTTGGCACATCTTTTCTGAAACTTGTCTCCTTGGTAATTAAAAGCCGTGTTTATTTATCTATTTACTTTAATACACTATTGTTTTAACAAACTGGCAGCCAAAGATCGCACCTGCAACCTTACCTCATCCCTTGGGATTCAGCCTTCACAGATGGCCTCAGTGTTTCTTAAAGTGGTACACATCGACTAGCTCTCCCAGTGCCTTTTAAAATTATTAAATTCTCTCTCTCTCTCTCTCTCTCTCTCTCTCTCTCAGCTAAAGTTTCTGAGTTGCTAAACTAATTAGAAAAAAGAATTTCTTCATTTCTGATATATTTCAGATATTTTTGAAAAGTAATGAAATCATTAGACAATATCTATAGTAACTAAATAGAACCCAAGGGGGAAGAGGAACTAAAAATCTGAGAAAGAATCCATTTTCAATTATAGCATAAGGTTAATAATTGACAGCATATAGATTATGAGATGATTTGTAAACTCTTCAGTCTTAGAAATAATAGTTTTCAAGAATAGCAAGAAAGAAAATAGCTCTATCTTTTGACAGTGTCTTGCCTGGTGTGAAACTACTCCTGTAATTTCTAATCTCAGGATGTTGTTAGGATATTTTATTATATTGTGAAAATCTGTTTAAACCAGTTGGTAATGTCAAATACAAATATATTAAGCCTAAACATCTTTATTCTAATGTTTTACATTAGAGAATTCTTTCCACTAGATTTGATATTATTACTTCTGTGTGAATTAAATATTGGTAGGATTATTAAATAGTATTGGCTATCATTTATTCAATATTTGCTTGTATCAGGCTCTGGGAAGCACATTATATGTATTGATCATCTGATTCTTCAGCAAATCTATGAGGAATTATCATTAATTTTCCTCTTAGCAGATGAAGCAACTAAGCCTTAAATAAAATAGCCTTGAAACTGTTGGGATTGTAGCATCGCCTGCTTTGACGCCTCTCTTAACAATGATGTGTTCCTACAAATGTGCAGGTGGATGGAAGACCAAAGACATGAGTGTTGATCTGGGAAGAAGCCTGGAGCCAACTGAATGATTTGTTCAATATTTTCTCCTCAACTAAACTAATGGCATTTTTAACTCAACACTCTTTTCTGCTAATTTGGATCCTACACATGCAATTTTTTTTCTTTTTAAAAATACTCTATTTATTAGAGAGAGAGAGGCAGAGAGACAGAGAGAGAGTGTGTGTGTGTATGCCAGGACCTCCTGTCACTGCAAACAAACTCCAGATGCAGGAGGCACTTTGTGCATCTGGCTTTATGCTTTATTTGAGCACTGGGGATGCAAATCCAGTCCATCAGGCTTTGCAAGCAAGCACCTATAACCACTAAGCAAACTCCCCAGCCTCCTCTCTTTAAAAAAAATATTTTTTTATTTCTTTAAGTGTGATTTAGAGCATTCATCAAATTAATTTTTAAAATAATTTTCAGAATGCCTTGGCATAGTATGAGTTGTTTTAAAGAAGACACAAAGTATTTTAATTTTTAAATCATCTGACCTAGACTATTTGAAGGCAGAAGAATGTTTTTCAAGTGTTGTAGGTTCACAAATAAACAACTGGTCTTTTGTTTTGTTTTGTTTTTGTTTTTGACTCACTTTTATTAGTCTACAGGTTTGACAGCATACAGCTGAGGGAGCAGAATGGGAGAGAAACCTCTAGCTCTAAATTATCAATGAAGAACTGAGACTGAGTAGGTAGAGCTACTGTTAGGTGAATTCAAGTTGTTACCATTGTGCTGACTTCTCCCAGATGGACTATAATTTACATGTCCGCAGTGTTTATGTGAAAACTTGCAAAGCACAATCATCAGCATGCTGTACTTTGCAAATGCCCGTTGTTTGAACTGTTAGGATGCTTACAGCTTTGTAAGTAGAAAAGTTTAGTGAAAGATTGAAAATGCATCCAAATCATTGCTTCTGGGTTTCCTAGTTCATCCAGATTTTGTCTTTCTTTGGGAAGTGGCTTGAGTAATTGTGTACCTCCTACTGTCACCTGAAGCTTAGATCCATAGTACAAAATTGACTTTGTACCTGTCAGGCAGGACAATGGTCAACAGTTCATTGTTTACTAACTAAAGCAATTAACATAGTGAAACTCTCAGGATTATAACAACGGTAGGGTGGTAAATATATTTATCAACCCTTCTTAATGAGTGATCTATGAATTTCTTCTTTCTAGACATATAAGCCAGTGGCATTGGGCGATTTGCTTTATTCATCAGTCCAATGTGATACTCATTGTACCACAGAGTCACTTTTTTGTTTGTTTGTTTTTCAAACAATGTCATTGAGAGGCTGGGAAGACAGGTCAGTAGATAAGACCTGTGTTTGGCTACATATGTCTATAAAAACAATTCTGAACAGCAAGAACAAAAGAAACACTGGGCCTCACAGGCCAGATAGCCTGATTGATGATGGCAGCTCCAGGTTTAGGGAGATACTCTTTCTCAAGGAAACAAAGTGGAAGAGTAAGAGAGGGGGACTCTTTCCATTCTATGCTGGTCTCATCATGTGTGCAGAGAGGTACATGCATCTGCATGCACACATGTGCAAGCTCTGCACACTATAGACACACACACACTAAGGTAATTGAAAGAAGACTTCAGGCTTCATAGCATAATAACAGTATTTCATGACATTCTTCAATTTTTCTATAAGCCTAAAAGTAATAATCTCAGGGATGCTTGCTATTTTAGGCTAGTATAATATTTCCCAATTATCAGTATAATGTTTTCCCATGTAATTTCATCATCTTTGTCACATATACCCTTATGCTTAGAAAAAGTAATTAGTGGTTAATGAAAACAACTGGCTCATTAAGAAAGGAGAAAGTCCCTCCAAGGGAGTTTTAAGAAACATGAAAAGAATTTTAAGTCTATCAAATTCAGACACTTGCTTCGTTTTAGCCTTACAATGACTAGATACATTTTTGGTCATGAGACATCCTTCTACTGTTTTCCTGGACAGAAGAGCATGAGGATGGCTGGGGAGAGGGAAATGTGAGGATTCTAGGCATACAGATGGAGAGAGATTTTAATGGTGAGAATCTGTTCTAAGTAAAACATTGGTTAGAAAATTTAACACAAAAATAGATTTTTCTAAGTTATTTATGATGTAGTAAGACCTAGCCTTCTTATACTAAAATAATTTCTTTCTGATGGTGTTTGCATTACTTAGCCTGTACTTCCATAACAAATCATCATAGCATGTGCAATTTAAAAAAACAACAATGAATTTGTTCACAATTGTGGAGACAAGATTTCCAAGATCAGAAGTTACTTCCAAGACCTTTCTTTTGGACTTGCAGGACATTTCCTCCCTGTCTCCCTCTATGTCCTGCCATATCAGATTAAACCCACTCTAATTACCTCCATTTAACCTTAATTGCCTCTAAAAAACAAATCTTAAAATATAGTCACATTCAAAGATTCTGCAAGAAATGAATTTTACAGATGAATTGGGGAGAGAAAGTCAACCCAAACAGTATTTAAGTGTTTATATTGATTATGTGTGAATCTATTTTATCCATAACATATGTGTGAAATACTTCTTAGGTTGTGTTTATATTTGAAGTATACTCCTTGATTTATTTTAAATCTTTAAATATTTAATTTTACTTCTTTCTTTTAAACCAAATGTTTTACTCATTCTCAAAAACATAATGCCAGCCAATTACATATTTTTCAATATATTGATATCAACTAGAGTTCATTTTATTATATAGCATAATGAATATTGAATTTCAAAAAGAGATTAAAATATACAATACACTTCAATTTCTTAAACCAGTCTGCAGGTGTACAAATTAAGTAGATATAATAAGTATATTTTGAAACGGTATGTGTCTCTTTGTGTTTTTGCTATTTTAGGTTCTCAGTGAGGAGCTAATGGGCATCTTTTTATCTTATTAAACTACTTAAAAAATTTTTTTTCAGGTAGTATCTCATTTTAGCACAGGCTGACCTAGCATTCACTCTGTAGTTCTAGGTTGGCCTCAAATTCACAATACTCCTTGTACCTCTGCCTCCTGAGTGCTGGGATTAAAGGTGTCACCATGCTCAGCTTCTTATTAAGTTTCCTTTACATGTAGGAAAAAATATAAATTTTGAATAATCTTTTTGTCACATATTGAAAGTCAAATGTAATATACTTATAGTCTAAAATTTAGTAAAATTAAACCTCAATGTTACCACTTTATAATTTGCTCCTTTCCTTCCAAATAGCATCCCCACTTAGTTTTATTCTATACTGAAAGGACGGAAACTCCAAGACAATGCAGTTAAATAGTTGTGCTGTGAATGTAAACGTTTCATACATTCTAGAGAAATCGCTTGTTGCTCCCAGCAAATTCTGAGGAATTTCTGTACAAATGATACTATCCAAACTGCCTCTTATTTTCTGGTTAATTTTTAGCTCTTCCATACAAAGAGTGTTTATAAAACATTAATAGGCAATTTAACTTCGGTTTCCAGAGAGAGATTTCTGCTGCATCAGATCTTATATCTGCCACCTCCAGTATTCCCCTTCCCAATATTTGTACTTATTTCCCAAAAGGCCTCACCATCTGCTAGTGATGCCTGTCTGAAGTGGAACATTCTACCTCCAGCAATACTTGTTCAAATATTACTCTTCAATGCTGCCACTCTCCCCGTTAGAAATTGTTGTCGTATATTCGTACCCCAAAGTCAAATCTTCAGATAACTATCTTCAGAGATATTTAATGACCAAGTGCCTTTTAATCTGCTCAACCCAAAAGGAAAAACAGAGTATTGGAAATTTCAAACCTCTAAAGAAAGCTGCGTAGCATACATACAGGAGGTAGATATTTCTAAAATTGATTGACCTCATTTTTTCATAAAAGTCCTTCAGTAATTTCTGTTATTCTTTTGAAAAAGTATGTAATTTGGTCAAGAAGATAGTAATAATGTTATTTTGGATTTTTAAAAGCTCATTCCTTTTTCATCATTAAATCATATATTTAAAATTTCATAATGTAAGCAATATCAAATATTCTTTGATCACTTTAATACCATGAGATTTGCCAGGGGATCTTTGTTTTGTGGATGCATAAAAGGCAAATTTATCTTTTTAGATACCACAAGAAAGGCTGCAAGAAACATTGCTGATGACAGATGGATATTTGCACAGATAACAGGATGCAGACTTGTTGACTATATAAGAAAAGAATATTTTTTTCATTATTTCTAGAGAAAGCAATACACCTAAGTGTTTATAGGCATAATTTGAGAATTTATAACAATTCACAGTATTGCATTTGAGTGAGATCAAATAAGGAACAAAAGCATCAAGCCGATGTAAAACAGCTGATGTAACCACAGAAACACTGCATGAGGGATAAATTTGGTTCATTACCAACAATCAGGACATGAAACTAATTACATATGTATCTTACCGATTGCTACTCCAATGCTTAATATCATACAGCCCTCAAACATCAGCAATGTATAAAAACAAGTGTTACTGTTCAGGTGTCTGGGATCATCTGAGAGTCTCACTAAGCAATTCTGATCTTGGCTGGGCTCGTTCACCTCTTTGAAGACATCCTGGCTAATTAGCCTATGTGGTCTAGCCTCAGCTCAGGGGTCTGTGGTGACACTGTTCCATGTTTTTGTTATATCTTCAGCAGCCCAGAAATATGTCCTAGTGATGACAGAAAACTAAAGAGGAGAGGCTTAAACACACAAAACCTTCAGAGCTTAGGCATTTGGAGTGCACACTGTTTGAATTTTTATTTATTTATTTGCAAAAGGTGCTAGCATGGGAAGAGTTAAGAAACAGAACTCGTTCAACTTTGCAATCTCTTAACACATGAAAGACCTTTCAAACAATTCGTGAATTCATTCCAGTTCGAATACACAGGGGATTTTTATTTGTACCAGAGCAGGAAACTTGAACCGATGTAAATGTAGCATTTCTAGTAGATGGCATAACATGGTTAGGAAGTAGAGCAGGCAGCACCGGCTAGATGCTTCCTAATATCTTTTCTTTTCTTTCTCTCCCATCACAAATCCATAGGTAAATGATCAAGCTGGAAGACTGCATTGTGGGGCTGGTCCGGTGGACAACAGTGCTTCCTTCATAAGCATGAGGCTCCGAGGGGGTCCTGAGACCCTTGAGTGATTCCTGAGCTGCGCGTGGGTGTGGATATCTCTCTCCTATTCCTGTGGGGAGCGGAGAACAGAGAATGTCTGGGGTTTAGGGAAAGGGCAGCTCACAGATCATTGAGAAATTCCATCTCAAGGAAACACAGATGAGCAGTAGAGATGAGGCACCCTGCGTTCTCCTCTGGACTCCTCATGAGCACACACAGGGTTGATGCAACTGCTCGTGCACACACAAAAACACCATAAATATTGCACATATCTACACAGAAAAGACTGTATGTTCAATAAAACACCATTGACCTCCTGAAAGAATGTTCTAGTATCACTGCCTGACACCGCAGAGGGCAATGATCATACAAACACACACACACACACACACACACACACACACACACACACACACACGGCTTGTGGGTTGATGAACGTGTGTTCTTTATTGCAGGGAACGAGGCAGTATATATAGAGCTTCCTGGCCAATCAGGGGGCTAATGGTCAGTCTTATGATAAGAACTTGTGCATAATAGCCAATCGCCATCTCCTCCTGAAACTCATTAAGCCAAGCCCCTCTTGGCAGGCTGTCTGATGCCATCCAAGACTAAGCCAGGGTGTGCCTCCAAAGGCCCCCAAAGGCTTTCACCCCTGACATTCTAGAAGTTGGGGGGGGCAGGCTTTTGTTCTTTTCCTCTTTATTCTGGAGTTGTAATTAGATCCAATAGCTGGGGCACCAGCAGGTTTTTGGTTCCTAATGGCACAGTTAAAAGCAGGAAGAGACCTGGTTACCTGATGGCCCTGGACCCACCACACCTGTCTAAGATGCAATCAGGCAGAGCTGCAGAACACATATGCTATTACTAGACTGTCACTACATAGTGTGGGCTGACTTTGTACTCTCATTCCTCCTGTCTCCTCCTTAGGAGTGGTGGGATTCCAGGCATGTGGCCAGGCTGATATTTAGGTCTTTTATACATATATAAATTTATCCAATTTCTGATGAAAATGATTATCTCATGGCCATCATCTCAGTAAGTCTTGGTACTTTTACTGTAGGCTCCCTCCAGTACTACCTTAACATAGCAAACAGAATGTGTTTGTTAAAACATACTCGGACCACCATGTTTTTACTCAAATGAAATGGTTTCCTTCTCCATGATCTGCATGGTCCATGTGCCTTCACAAGCCCTACTTTTTCTTCTTATATTTTACTTCAATCGCTTTTTCCCTCTCTAGGCTCAAGCCATCCTTGCTTCTGGATGTTTCTTGACTAGGCTGGTATTTTGCAACCCAAGGTTTTTGCCAGAGCTGTGTTTTGGCTTTATCTTGCATCTGTTCCCTTCGAGTCTGCTCATTTCTCATTTCTTCCACTTACTCTGATCACCGGATTCCTCCTTCAGCCTCCCTGTCTTTCTCTTGCATTTTCTTTCTCCCTTAAACTGGCAGTGTGCTTTTCTTTTTTCTCATGTCATTAACCATGTATATCTAGGTCATTATATCTTTTATTAACTCAATGTATGACTCACTAAGTGACAGGAGCCATAGATTAAGGAGTGTGCATATTAAATAGTTGTTACAAAAATTGTTATTTGGGAATTGCAATGCACCCCCAATCACTGGGGAGGGATTGAGATGCACACCAGCTTTCTCTTTTCCTAAGAGCTTTTGGTGATGTCACTATCCTTAGTTCTTATTATGTTTAAGCAACAGCTAAACATTGATAGAAACATTGCTAGTATATGTCTTCTGGATAAGATTCACCCATTGACAGTAAAGAAATCATGGTACATATCTTTAAAAAAGTAGGGAAATATCAAGGGAACAAAAATATAATAAAGCATAAGTAACCCAAGAGATACTGACATATAAATTATGAAAAAAATTTCAGGAATTTTTCATTAAAAGAAATAACTATGCGTATCTTGAGGAACAAGCCTATAGTCCCAGCTACCAGGGAGGCTGAAAAAGGAGGATCTCAGCATCACAATGTCTAGGCCTTCTTGTTTTTCAGAGTAAGTTCAAGATCAGTCTGGACAATTTAGACATTATACTAAAGAAGGAGAGCGAGGAGAGAGAGAGAAAGAGAGAGACAAGGGGAGGGGAGGACAAAAGTAGGAAGGGGGAGAAAGAGAAAAAAGAAATCAAAACAAAAGAAGGAAGGAAAGAAGAAAAGAAAGGAATTGAACTTTGGATTCCAGAAAAATTGAGATTATGTTCTCTGCCCTGTTGCTTGCAAAAAGCACAACTAAAAACTTTAGAAATTATATATGGACCACATAAAAAATCACCGGGTTTTAGAGTAGAAGGCAGCCAAACATTCAGGACCTCAGGATCTGGTGATGGCAAAATGACTGGAGGGATTTTTTCCCCCTACGTATTTTATGCTTGGAATTCAGGAGCCCAGAAGTATCACTGGAAACAAAGGTAAGTATCAGTATGAAGGAAAGACAGCTAAATCTTGTTCTCTTCAGCGAAAGTGCAGTGGAAGGCGAAAACTTTCAGATTGTAGCTTCTTTCCAGATGAACACCGCAGAAAAGAATTATTATCAACTTTCATCCACAGCAGGAAGGACCAAGAGGGAAAGTGTATACAGAGGACGAAGCAATGGAGTGCCCAAGGAATTTAGCCAGTCGAGTGCAAGATACTTCCAAGGTAGCATTGGGACTTTTATGTCTGATGCATAATGAGGCACCAACAGAACCTCAGTAGAGACCAGGTAACTACTTTTACTGGGATGGCTATAGAGAAAGATACTAGAGAGTTAAATTTTTATTATCATCCATGTTATGAGACTACATCTACTGTAATGTCAGCAAAGATCACATGGGGGCTTGGTTAGAACTCACTTCCCCAAGGGGGAAGTTTTCCCTTTAGATGTCAATTGGCGTGTTAGTAAAAACCCTACACTTTACTTCTATCTGGTGCCAGAAAGTTTCAGGGAAAAAAATCAGAGGAGAAGTAATATTTAATTAAGATCCAGGGTCTCATCATGCAAGATAAAAGTGTTCAAGTTCTGACAGAAAAGCATTTATCACACAAAGGAAGGAGAAGATCTTGTGTTGAATAAAAAGAGATAACAGATACCAATGAGAAGATGTAGGGACTTAGCATCGGATTACAGAGGTTTGTAGATATCCCAGGAACTGATGGACATATTTGAATACTCTGAAAAATGCAAAAGTATAACATATCAACAAAGTAAGTAATAGCAAAACTCAACAAAGAAAGAGAGTAAAATAGAAATCATAGAACAGAAAATTATAAATCCTGAAATAAAAAGTCAAAGGTTGGGTATAAGAACACCAAAGGATAGGCAGAAAGAAGAGTCAGTGGGCTGGAATATAGAACAGTGGAAATTACTCAATCTTATCAGATGAAAAAATAGATTAAAAATGAACAAAGATTCTAAAATCTGAGGGATGTAAAAAAGACATGAGTCACTTACATAATCTTTAGGATTTCATAAGATGGAGGAAAAAGTAGGACTAAACAGTTTACAGAGAAAGAATGGTTAAAATTTTCCCCAAGTCTGACAAAAACATAGACTTACAGAATTGAAAGATAACGAGTGAACCCCAAATATCATAATCAAGACCTTCACAATCTTAGCCAGGATCTAAACTAAAGATAAACTAAAGATAAAAAAAAAACCTTGAAACCACCAAGTGAGAAGAGATACTTATACCTAAAAGTAAAATGACAATGTTTCTCAACTGAACCCAGGGAGGTCAGAAACAAAGGACACAACATTTTTTTTTTTTTACTATTGAAATGCAGTATGTCACAAACTTCTATATCCAATAAAAATGCACTTCAGGAATAAAGAGGAAATTAACACATTCTTAAATTAATGAAAACGAAATAATGTGTCATCAGAATAGCAAAAGAAAAAAAAAAGTTCTCTAAAGGAAAGAGTGAAGAAAGGATTCTGGAACACCAGGAAGGAAATAAATTCACTGATACACAAAATGAATAAATATAATGGCTTCTTTCTCTTGAGTTTATGTTATGCTTGACAGTTAAATAAAAAATTACAACATGGCAAGATGTCGAAGCTCACAACTGAAATCTATTGTTAGCTACTTTAGCTAATGCAATATGGTCAAAAAGGGGGGGGCGGGAGGAGATACAAACTAGAAAGGAAAAAGTAAAACAGTTTTTGTTTGCATATGACATGTAGAAATTCCCAAAACATGCCAAAACATCTCCTAGAACTATTGAGGTTAGCAATTTTCAAGATAAGTCTTCAAACACCAACTATATTTAAATTCACTAACAGCACATAGGTGGCCAATGAACTTGAAAAAAAATGTCATTTACATCCACTCAAAATCAAATGTTACTTCAGTATGAAGTTAGTAACAATGGAAGAATCCTTATATGTTGAAGAATACCCAGTGTTCATCAAAGAAATTAAAGAATGTCTAAATAGTTTTAACAGGTTCAAAGACTCAATAATTCTTGAATTTCCCCCTAACTTACGTACAAGTTTATTGCAATTCTTATCAAAGTCTCAGTGAGAAATTTTTATAGATTAGGAAAAAATAATATAAAATTCACATGAAAAGACAGAGGAGCCAGAATATCTAAACAATTTCGTAAATGAGGGATTACCTGACCTTATTTAATGACTAATTAAGACGGCATGAAAAACAAATAGACAATGGGACAGAACAGAAAATGCAAAAATCAACTCCAAAACATAAGACAAACTGACTTTACAAAGCTGTAAAGACAACATTGTTTTCAATAAATCATATGGAGCAATTGTTCATCCATAAAACAAAATTAACAAAAGTTAAAACAAACTTTAGCTTAAATCTCATACCTTATATAAAAATAAATGTAAACATCTTCAGGAAAATAAAACTCGCTCTGGAATGTAATTATAGATAAAATATTTTTATAATTAGCATCAAAATCATAATCCTTAATAGAATAACTTGATCAATTCGACTTGATCAAAATTGGAAACATTTGCACTTTAAAAGACCCCCTTAGAGGCTTAGAAGAGGAATTGGTTTAGGAAGATGGTTCTGTGGTTAAAGTGCTTGATATGCAAGCCTGCTAACCTAAGTTTGAATCCTCAATACCCAGTTAAAATGCCAGGTGTTGTGCTATGTACCTATAAACCCTGCGTTGGGAAGACAGAGGCAGGATGATCCCTGAGGCTTGCTGGTTAGCTTGTCTAGCTGAATTTCTGAGATCTGTGTTCAGTGAGAACCCTGTCTCAAAAAAATAAGGTAGAGAGCTATTAAAAAAGATACCTGAAATTGAACTCTGGCCTCCAGACTGCACACATCTGTACACATATGTGCATTCATACACATATAAACAAGCATGCATATGCACATACACATGCAAAAAAAGTGGAGAGAATATTTTCCAATCATATATGCAGCAAACTCAATAATAAAAAATAAAACCGCAAAATAGCAATACAAGTAGGACATGAGAAAAAAATATGAAAGGACCTTCCTGTGACAATGATATACTTGTGACAAATATATTCCAAACTGAATGTCGTGGCCCATACCTGTGACTCTATCACAGGCTGAGGGTGGATGATAGAAAGTTAGATATAAACTTTGGTTACACAGTGATACCCTGTCTCAACAATAACTGCACACACACACACACACACACACACACACACACACACACACACACACACACACACATTGGGGTGGGGGAATTAGATAAATGCAAATTAAAACTATAATGAAACATCTCTACATACTTGTCAGTATAAATAAAACATAAAATAGTGCTACCAGCAAATACAGATAAGTACACATAATAACTGGGTCATTGAGAGGAATATAAAATGGTACATCCACACTTGAAAATAATTTAGAGTTTGGTTGGATGTCTTACAAACAAACAAAACAATATAATAACAAACTATATATACAAATACCATCTAACCCAGCAGTTACACTCCTGGGCATTTATCCCAGAGAAATGAAGATTTACCTTCCTACGAAATCTGTGTGATGGTTTATTTTGACTTTTGAACACGATAGGATCTAGAATCGCCTAGGGACTGGGCTTTGGGGCAGATCTGTGAAGGATTATGTGGATAAGGTGGCTTATTGAGGTGGGACCCGTGAGAACTGTGGGAAGCACTCACTACTCCATAGGCTGGGGTCCTGGACTGTAGGCAAAGCAGAGAGCTTGCTGAGCAGTGGCCTTCATCCCACACTGGAACCAGTGCGAGCTGCTGCCTTGGCTCCTGCTGCCACGACTTCCCACATCCTGATGGACTGAGGCTCCTTGTCAGCCATGAGGTCCTAGCAATGGAAGGGTGACTAATCCTGCCTGTATGCGAATGTTTAAAGCAGCTTCACTTATAACAGCTAGTGATTAGAAATCACTTCTAAGTCCCTTATTGAGGGAATACTCAAACAAACTGCTACAGCCACACTCCTCATCAATACAAAAAAATGAACTATTGAAACATGCAATTCCAAGGAGGACTCCTTGATGCTGAAGGACAAAACAACAACCGTCAGTCTCCAAAGGTTGTATAACATGATTCCATTCATGTCACATTATTGGAAATATCACAGGAATGAATTACAGGTAAATAGTTGCCAGGGATAAAAGGGGTGAGGCACAAAAACAGGTTAGGTACCAGGTGCACATCCAAGAGAATTTGGGTAACTCTCCTCATGTTTATGTCTTCTAAAAATCAGTCTACACAGTAGCAAAGAAGTGTTTATAAAATTGATAATAACATAGTCTAACATAGTCTAGCATTTTTGATTTTAGGATTTTTTTTTTTCCAGTTAGTACTGAGAGCTAAGTTGAAAATGGCCTGGGAAAAACGTGGCCTCTTATAGTTGGGGCCATCAAACTGAGCAGGGAGCAAAGCTTGCATCCGGGCCTCCATCCCTGTCATGCCAAGGAAGGACTCCCTTACAGTCATGAACAAACAGGAAACCTGCAGAGAGCTTACCTCTCCCTGCACTGTGGATAGGAAATAGAAGCCCAGGTACAGCTCAAGCTGGGGAAAGCTTGAAGAATTGCCCCAAATGCCAATACTGATCAGGAAAACTCAGGGATCCAGCTGAAGTCCTCAAAGTCTCATTTCCAGAGCCCAGGTGCTGATCCTTCCAGGGACATGCCAGGGCAAAATTTCCTTAACCCATTGCCCAAGGTTGGCTCTGACTCATTCATTTCTGCCGCTGAGCAGTGGGCAATGGGGCCCAAACACTGCTGCTGTCTGTCTTTCTCAGTTCCCTTTAAAATTTTTTGCCCCAGCATTAATTCGCAGGCATTTTTTTCATTTTTAAAGAACTAATATGTATGTGTATAAACTATTATAGACTGGAAAACAAGTAAATCTTAATTCGTGATATAAAATGGGGCTTTCATCCTATTCATTTCTTTATCTTCGGAGAATCCCTCGCCCCACCTCCAACCTAGCAGTTCACTTATCAAACGCCTCCACTTTCGCTTCATCAAACGCCTACTCATTCCCTAAATCATGTTCTCTAGGAAGATTTTCCCTCCTCCCAGACGGGTATTTCTTTCACCTTTCCTCTCCAAAAGATACATTTCTCTTCTATTCCCTTTCAACTGGATGCTCAATACTGTTCTCAGACTTAGCCATTCCTACCATAAAAAAGTGTTAATTTAATAAGTAAATGTCACTTCAGCATTATTGATACTCTTAGACATTGGATTTTGTGACTTCCAAATAAAACCAATCAATCAAGAAATCTAATCTACATGTTAAGAAATTTGGATTTGGGAAAAATTAGCATATTAACCAAACTCACCAAATACAAAGCAATACAGTTTCTGAAAAAGATACACTTGCAATATGCAGAACTTTCTAAGATGACTATCTTAGAGTTAACATCAAGGGTAGGATTCAGAAACTGTCATTCAGGACCAGCTTCTTGGGGACCAGGTTTATTACCTGGAGTCCTTTGTCTTTTGTTTGGCTGGGGCTTAGTTTTATATGTCTGTAGTGAGTGATGAAATAACTGTTCTCAGAGTCGCTTAGACACCCCTGTAAAGAATTAAACTAGACACAATCTGAGAGAGAAGGAGCCTGATATCTTTTCTAAATAGCCTTTTGATAAGTAAAACATGGTTTTAAGCATGATTTAAGTCTCCTCACTTTTAGCCTTGATTCTGTCTCAACATAGGAAGGTGCAGGGTGAGTTGGCACAATAAAAATGCCTTAGGTTCTGTGATCTAATACAAAACTAAGCAATAGTGGAATAGAGGCATAGCTCTGTCACGAAGTGGCCCATGCTCTCCTTCACAGCTATCTTCTGTGGAAAGTGATCCACGTAAGTCGTCTTAGGAAGGCCTTTATTTCTTGGGGCAATCACCCATCAACATTATCTGTTTCACAAGTGATTCAATCAGAACCTATTATGCGAGACAGGGCTTGCTCTGTTTCCTAAGCTTGAAGGCAAATCTTTCCACCCACAGAAAAGAATTTATCAGTTCACCTCTCACTTGCCAAAAAGAACTGCCTCGAAGTTCCTGTGCCCAGAACCTGCCTTCAGTGGTTCTAAACTTACCCCAATCCTGGGAGGTTGACCTTGTACTCCAGCTAAGCTGAAGTTTCCACTCCTTCTTGATATCCCCAGCCTCTGCAGACCTATAGTCCATCTTGAGAATGGGATATTTTTGTGACATGTTTGTGATGTTTGTTCTCCCAGAAGAGAGAATATGTACATATTACAATTAACATGTTTTAGAAGAAGCCCTTATTTTATGACCTAAAATATTAGTAGTAATCAGGTATAATATGAATAGTAAGTATATAAAAATAAGTAAACCATTAAAAGCCATACTTTAAAGATTTCTATGTGGAATGTTGTAATTTTCAACAGCAAGTGAGCTAACAAAAAAATGCCCCAAGAAGAAATATTTTAGCCTTATATTCAAATTTATGGATCATGGGAGGTTTTTTTCTCTTTACATTTAAAAGATTTATGTATACACTCTGTGGAAGCGCAGATTGGCAAGCATGAATATTAAGATTGCCTCCTTTCATGACACGTTCCTCAGAAGTAAATGGTCACTGTAGCCAAGTGAGGCTGTTTGTGTTAAAAAGGTATTTTAATCTTTTTCTTCAATAGCTTTATTATTCAGGGTTCTCCAGAGGAACAGAACCAACAGAATGAATTGTAGTAAAAAGGGGGGATTTATTGGATTAGCTCATGGCAAGTCCCCCAATAGTAGTCTGTAAAACCGAGATTCAAGAACCCAGTAGCAGCTGAGCCCACATTACTGGATGCCTCGACAGTCCTAATTCAGCACTGAAGGCCTAAAGACTTCAGCTGCTGGTCTTCAGTCCAGGCTGGAAATCTGAGGAAGCTTTGTACCAATGTTGACAAAGAGATAAACCAGTACCAGCATCAGCACCAGCAGGCCGGCAGGGAGGGAGGCAGGCTGAGAGGGAGGCAGGGTGGGAGGGAGGGAGGCAGACAGGGAGGCAGG
>PVHP010021926.1:0-29182 GCA_004024765.1 Zapus hudsonius
GGATCATTTCCCAGCCTCCTGATTGAGTCTTTGTCAGTTTTAACTGGGAGTGGCTTCTCCTCCAAGGCAGCTACACATTTCTCTCACCTGAGTCACTGTTCTTGATTCTACTTTTACTTCTACACAATCCACTTCGATTCCAGTACCTTAGTTACTTTTGTATCACTGCGACATAATAATATCTGATACACTCAACTTAAAGAAGTAAAGATTGATGGTGTGATAGAAGATACTTCATATTCAGTCATAATGGGAAGCCATGTGCTAAAGTAGCAAAATTAATATCTCCAAAACTTAAATGTAATAGGTGTGTCACTATTCCAAAACTTTAATGGATGCTCTTTGCTCTTCGCATAAAATACATACTTCTTGGGATCATCTACATATCACTGTATAGTCAGGCTAGCATTTGCCCTCCTTGTTAGCACATTCCTGATTTGCCTTCCTGTGGCACTAAGGTGTTCAGTGGGATTCCTTGACTTTGGATATAGAGGCCATTGCTCTTGCGATTTTGAGTCTTTGTACAGTTTCTCCTCCCTCGGATCTCTTCCCAGCAAGGCCCGTGTCACCGAGGCTCACTGCAGTAGTCACAGTTCTTATTACAATGTCCAATACATAGAAGGAACTGAATTCATGCATATGTAGGACATAGCAAAGGTTCATGACTTTAAATCATTTCTGTTAATCTGTGTCTAAGACAAAATGATAGTGTGGAGATTTTTGAAAAACTTCAATGTCTCCACAATGCATAGTAACCATTATATAAGGAACGATCCAGGGCTGGAGAGATGGCTCAGCGGTTAAGGCACTTGCCTCCAGTGCCTAAGGCCCTGGGTTCAATTCCCCAGGACCCACATAAGCCAGACCCACAAGGTGGTGGCCCTGGTGCTCTCTCTCTCTGTGTCTCTCTCTGTCTCTCTCTCTCTCTCTCTCTCTCTCTCTCTCTGCTTGAAAATGAATAAATAAAATATTTAAAAAAAAAAAAAGGAACGATCTGAATATTCAAAGTTACATCTAGGTGAAAAAAAGATAACTGCAAAAGAAAATTAAAGTAAACCAACAATGTTAGCCTCCTTTAATACTCCCCACCCATTTGGTTAATTTATCCAACTTATAATTCATTCACTTGTTCATTTAGTCATCTTTTCACAAGTATGTTTCCTTTTAGTACCTACATCTTAAAAAGAAAATGTTTATTCTGGTGCCAAAGATTTTAGCATGAGGGAGACAAATGTTATGGAATAGACAAAAATAACTCTGAAGTAAAAGTTCAAAGAAAAAAAATTCTATGAAAGAGATCTTCAAATGCAATGCTCAAGAAATTTTATTATGAAGGGCAGAAAATATGGAGAAAATATAAAATTTTATCTTGATGATTTCATCTGTAAAGAGGGATGAAATCTATGCAGATGCACACATACAAAGATACAGAAAGAGAATGGAAACAATGGGAAAAGTAGAAAGTATGTTTTTTGGAATATAAGAAACGTAAATGAGAATGCTGAAAAAAATCTAAATAAGACCAGGATGAGTACTAAGATATACAGGATCCCTTGCCACAAGGACTAATACAGACAGCCCACGAAGGAGGATATACAACTGATCAGGGATGGGGAGGGGGGGAATTGGGGAAGTCGGGATAACAACGCATGGTTTGCCCACTAAATTATGTAACTCATTATGGACAATAAATATTAAATTAAAAAAAAATAAAAAAAAAATCTAAATAAATGAGCTTTTACCTCAACCAAATTCATCCCTAACAACTATTACATGGATTGAACTTTCATTCTGGACTGATAAGAAATCAGAATTTTTGAGGAACAAAAGAGGCTGCTAAAACTTTGCTGAAAATAGCTAAACCAAAGGAACCTTTTAAATTATTTTATTTCATTTTATTTTATCTTATTATTCTTTATGGAGACCTAATTCATTTACTCTAAAATTAATAATCTTTATATGTGCCCATGCATTGTGGTAGTTTGAATGGATGTCCCCCAATAGATTCAAGAGTTTATAGAGTTTTCCTCCAACTTCCTGTTTGGAGGGGGTGTCCTCTTGGCCAGATCCTAGGGTCCAGCCATAAGGTATTTCTGGGCTGGGTCTGGAATTCCAGCTATACATATGCAAAGAGCAGTCTGAGCTCAAGCCTGGAGTTCCTGGCTGTGTTTGGTAGTTTAAGTGTGCTTGCTTGAGGGGCTGGTGATGGTCTATTTTCTCTCTCTGCTTGAACCTGTAAAAGGGGAGCAACCTCTTTTTCCTTTATGAAATTTCCCCTAGACCTGTAACATCAATATTCCATTCCTCCATAAACTGTGCCTGGTTTGGATGTTCATCCCAGTAGTATGTGGCTGACTATGACAGAGACCTAATTCATTTACTCTAAAACTTATAGTTTTTCTAAGTGTTAACACAGAAGACACCGCTCTCACCTTCTTCCCTGAAGTCCTACTGTCACTAAGAGGGCACTTAGAACTTTATTATGTATGAACATGGTGTGTTTATGAGTGTTTGTCACATAGGAGGTTATGTATTCTGAAATCAAATATGAGTGACTATGGCCCCATGGTCTGGGAACATAGATTTAGGTTGTCCCAATTCCATGTTTCAGTGTGTGAAAAGTTTCATGAAATTTTATCATTACAGAACAAAAATGGTCATAACTCCTGTACATTTTGCAAATATATTATATGGCGTCAGATAGGTTTACAGTGAAATAGGGGTCTGTTTGTACATTTTAAAAAGATAGTACATGATCAGGATGCTATGTCAGAAAGAAGGTGGGCAATGGATTGGCTCCGTAAACGGACAAGAGGTAACCCCAGGTAAGCCTTGCTCTGCAGCCTTTCACCTCTACAAGAGGTAAATGCCTTCAGCAGATGTGGATGTCACTAGGCCACACTTTCAGGGCTATTCTTTTTACATACATACAATTTCATAGATTTTAGTATGCTCATAAGATTGAGCAACCAGCAGTGCTATAGAGATTCCCAAATATTTCCATCACTACCCTCAACAGAGCCTGTCTATAAGCAGTTATTTCACATTCTTTATCTTTCCACTCTATGAGAACACCATCCTGCGTTAATGTCTCTGTGCTTGCCTTTCTGTATGTTTCATATGAATTGCAGATTTTGCGGACTGGCTTTTTCCATTTAGCATAAAAGTTTCAAAAGTTTTCTTTGGTTTTACATGTTTCTGAAATGCATTCTTTTTTATGGCCAATGCAAAATGATCAGCTTCTGTCACATGACTATACTAATTTTGTTTATCCATTTATAAGTTGAAAAGCAAGTGATTTTTTTTTCCTCAAAAAGTTGGCAATGATGAATAAGGCACCTATGAATATCCATGTGTACATATTTTGGAAGACATATTGTATTGTATAAATGCAGGTTTTGTTTCTTTCTGTCATATACCTAGGAATGCATTGCAGGCATTGTATTGAAACAGATGGACTCCAACCCCAAATTTAGCTTGTTTTTCAAAGCTGATGATGCCACACTCACACCATGAGAACATAAAATATTATATCAGAACGAGGCAGAAACTGAGCCATCACCCTGGTCCCTGCATCATATTCTCAACAAGAATGATGCTTCAATCCCCTCTGTTTTTGTCCCCTCAAGTCAGATGCCATCATTGGTGACATAGACCATGTTCTCCATGAAGTGTTGTATCTGCCCACTCATGCCAGGGACCAAGATTAGAGTCAGAAAGGCGCAGTGCATGGCCCCTCCACTTCCTGGCTATGTGATTTCCATTGCTAAGTCTCAGCAAGTCTGTGATTTTGTATGAAAACACAGATGATGGACTTTCCTTGTAGACTGATTGTGAAGCAGGAAGGAAAAGACCATGATGTACATTGTATATCCCAGTACAAGGCACACAGAACATAGCTAATGTTGCAAACAGACTGTTATCATAATAATATAAATTTTTACTTTTCAGCACTTTGAGTTTAAAATGACATGTTAATAAAAAATAGCTCATTGAAATACTTGTACTAAAGTACAGCTAATTTATCTGCTCCTTTTCACTCTACTAGCAGCTTGATGATTGTTAGATTTCAAGAAAAAGCATGCAGTTCTCTAAATATTGTGGTTAGTACTTATTTCTAGGGAGCAATGACCACAAATTGAGCAGTGTTCTGTCAGTTCTTTGTGTACTTGAAATTCACCATATGGAAGGTTACAGCAATCTCTGGGGTAAAAGGCACCTACAGGGTTCTCTTTGACTCATCCTATCAAAGTCATATTGTGGACTGAGCTAGGGAAATATTTTTCAAGGTAGAGAGAAGTCAGCACCCCGCCACAGCTGGGCCTTCACTGCCTTTCAAAGTTTGCTAATCCAGTCAGGATAGGGAAATCTGGGGCCCTTCCCAGCGCTGAGACCTTATCAAGGGCCTTCTCTCATCTCTGGAACAGCAAGGGAGCCCATGTCTGCCTGAAGTCAGCAGGCACACTCAGAAAAGGAACATTTGGAAGTGGCAGTGTCAACTGGTCCGTCTGTCTCCGTGGTGTGGATGACTCTTCCCATTCAGTAGCACTGGTTTCTTTCAAATGCCACGAGGTTCTGAATATTCCCACAGGAATGCAGCCGCTTGGAGATGTATGAAGGAAAAGCGGGAAGTGAATATCTTCTGATGCCAATCATTAGCTACTCGGAGTAGCTCCCATTGAACCACTTATGGTGCTTCGGTTTCTTTACAAATAAAAGGAAGGGGACCGAGCAGAAAACTTGTAAGGTTTCCTAAAACTCTGATTGTATATGGGAGTAACGGGGCAGAAATGTCCTTTGTCTTATGATAAGAACGATGAGATTAAATGAATTCAGTGTATAGCCAATAAGCAACCAATAAGGGGGAAAAATCCAATGAGTAATTCTTTTCAGGAAAAATAAAGAAAAAAAAGAAAAGAAAGATTCTTGATCTATCTGGCAGGAAGCACCCAACTGGAGCTCAGGAAACAGTCATTGTTAATGAGATTTAGAACGTGCTCAAGATGACCTGTTCAGAAGGGAAGGAGTCTCAGGCCTTCTGGTTCTAAAATACCCTGTAACCTTTTTTTCCCTTTCATCCCCCCCCCCCAAATGTGTGTGTGTGTGTGTGTGTGTGTGTGTGTGTGTGTGTGTGTTGCATGAATTTGTGTGTTTACTTCTGTTTGAGTATGGGTTCATACCTGCTGAACCTAGTGCTCACCAATTTGGCTGGACTAGATAGCCAGGTTGCCCTGGAGAGCTGCCCATCCGGGGCTCTTGCATACTGGAATTATGGAATACACCACCACAGCCAGAATTCATGCTTCTGGGACTCTGCTCCGGGGCCCCATGCTTGCCCAGCAAACCTTTACCAGCCCAGCCTTCTCCCCAGACCCACCCCTTAACTTTTCTGCTTGCACAGTTCAAGAACGAACTTTCTCCAAAAAGTTTCTCATATAAAATGGAAGTATTTCCTAGACTTCCAATCACTTAACACTAAAATACCATAAATTGTTAGCTTGGGAAAATGTATAGAGAGAATCGCAAGTTTGAAGGACACACTAACATTTAGTGACCCATTTAGTAGACCAGCACCCTGGAGGAGAGGTCCGGGAAATCTGTTCCCGATTCCACAACCTGATTTTTGTGTGCATGTTCATGATATGGCCTGAAGCCAAATGTAAGATCTAATGATTTCTCTCCATGACCTGCCTACGAGGGAGAATACATCAACTCATCAAACCAGGTTGTTCCAGGTACCACTGAGCTGAGATGGAAGTAATCCACCACTTGTATCGGAGCAAACACTTGGAATCCAATGTGTTACTTGCTTCATGCAAAAACATTGATTTTATGTACCCTTTTTATCGTTTCTGGGAAGCTTTCATAAAGCTGGGAAACAAGAGAGCATTGCGAGAGGACTTCATGGGGTGCTAAGATGCCATCTAGGGCCTCCCTTCATCTAGTAATTGTCTTAAGGCTCACAAGTGCCATACATGTCAATTAGCAGAAGATAAACGCCTTTCCAAGTGGCAAGAATTGAAAGACAGCTGCTCGTTTACTACCCCTCATTTGTGTGTCTGTGATTGTCTGAGTTTTTAATCTCTTCTTTCAACTCCAAGTAGAAACATTTAACAGAATAATAGGAAGTGTCTTCGTGACTGACACAAATTAAGATGTGAAATACAGGTCAGCATGCAACTCCAACTCGGCTTCTCTGTCCCATTAGCAAACAGGAGATTGTCACTCAGCACAGATCCCTGAAGATCTGAGAGAACAAATGACGTGGGTGAACCGCAGGAAAATATGAGAGAGAAGGTGGTGGAGAGACAAGCTTCAGGGAGGTGGAGACAGCCGAGCTGTGGCGAGGAAATGTGCATTAGACGCTGCATTCTGCTGCAATCTTCATCTCTCCACCTACACTCCTTATGGTCTCTCCGTGTGGCTCATTTGTGCTGACTTTTAAGTTAGGCAACTGAAAATTGTAAATTAGAATCATATTTAGTGAAGGAACATAAAGTTAAATGCCTCACTCAGAGGTCAGATGTTGGTCATTATTCATATCAAAGCACAAATGGACCTTGAAGACAATTCCTGCTCTAGGGGTGCCACGCCTGTTTCCTGTCACCACACATTGTCTTTGTAGATGGTTTCAAGCACATTGTAACTGCTCTTCAGAATCCCAACAGATCCTTTATCATCTGACAGAGAGATGTCATCAAAGAACAAGAAACCCGTATCATATCAAAAGAAGAAGAGGTCAAGAAAAAGCAAGCTTAACTCATAAACTCTTACGATTATAACATTGTTAGCTGCAAAGGGACTGTATCTATACTCCCGTTCTTTAATGTAGGCATTGTGCTAGGGAATTTAAGTTGTTTTCATCCTAATTTCATTTAGGAAATTCTGTGTTTAATATAGTGCAATGTAGAAGACAATCAAATCAGATGCATACAAGTTTGTAATCACATATATGTTTGGGTATATTGCATACTTGTTAATGTGTATGAGTACAGACCTGTCTATAATACTGCAAATATATGTGTTTAAGTATATGAATGTAGAGATGTGTGTGAATGTGAGTATAAGTTTGTGATCACACATTAATAGTGAGTGTCAATTTGCAAGCATGTGAGTGCATGCTTGTGTATGTGTGTTGGTACATGCATTAAAATATGCTCCCATGGGGGAGTGTAGAGGTGTGTATGCATATGTGAGTCTGCCTGTGTAACTGATCTTGGATGATAATTTAACTTACTCTTTTGTCATGATCATGTAGCAAACTCTAAGTGAAAATGCTCTGTAAAGTGGTGTCCAAGTCTATTTCATGATTACAAATTACTATGGAATACACAATTTTAAGGCTTTAAGAATGGAACAGAATTCCAAGACTATCTTCAACCCTCTGAAACTAAATTCTTTAGCACAAATGCCTAAATTAAGGAAGAATTGAAAAGAGTTTTAGTCTCTTTTCAAGTGACAATGTGGCAATTATAAGAGTTTATGTTTGAAGATTGCTTCTCCTTGATTTTTTTTCCTACTCAAAATACTATAAGCTCCTTGTTCCTTTGTGGAAGATTTACTCATATATATATATATATATATATATATATATATATATATATATATATATATATATATATATATGAATCATAGCTTTTGAGTCCTTTCTGATGTTCTCAGTTGATAATCTGCCCTCCCCAAATGTTTCTGAAAAGGAATCTTTTATCCCACGAGGAACATGTGCCTCTGTTCTTTTTTTCTCCTCCAACCAATAACAATAGCCATTTTTTCCAAAAGGATTTCATGACAGTATTTTTTTTCTTTTATGAAAAGATTACACTCTTAGATCACCTCACCTCTGCCCAAAATCTGCTAAGGGTCTCCTTTGTGGGGTTACTGGTATTCCTTATGGAGACCTAAAGGTCTCAGTCAGTCTGGATAGGTGCCTTAGGCTGAAGACAGTAGTAGTTTCCCCAGGCCATAGGCTTTTGATTAGGTTTTTAGTACCAGGCAGGACTTCCCTCCTATGGAGCAGGCCTCAACTCCAATCAGAGAGCAGTTGGTTTCCCACATGACAGCCATGCTACCCTTGCACCAGTTAGTGCATTTGGCCCAGCTGACCAGCTGTAACATCTGCATGGTTCATGCTGGCTCACACCACTGATGTCTTTTCCTCCCCAACAGGCTACATAGGTCTTTCCAACATACTGACAGCTAGTCAATAGAGGGAAGCTTCTAGCTCAGCTCCAGCTTGATTTCTCAGGGTCCTGAAAACCAAGAATGTGGTATCCTCAGCAACAGGGTCTTACCATCTTGTTCTGGTTTGTAAGCAAGAGCCTTGGCACTAGTTTTTAATGTTTTGGTGACTGACATTAGGGACCTCCCTGTCAACATCTCGCTGGAAGGTATGCCCCCCCCCCCAGATACCGAAATTTTTCTATTAACAATCTATGACCTCTGGGAACAACAATATCCACATTTGCAAGATACTTCTACACAAACCCTCTCTTTTTTAACTTACGTATTATTGGGCAATTAATAAGTAGGCTTACATGTGGTATATTCAGAGCATATTACATTTTGGTTAACCTTCCTTCAACCCCATCATCTCTTCCATCCCCAGACTTAGACCATTTCCCCCCAGGATGCTGACTGTCTACCTTTCTACTATACCTTCCCTTATGTCCTCCACTCTCTTTCCTCCCTCAGAGCCCCTATCTATCTTCCTCATCTCTAACACTGACTTTTATTCCAACTCACATACACACCTAAACCTTTGAATCTAAGATCCACATATGAGGGAGAACATGTGGCCTTTGACTTTCCGAGCCTGAGTTACTTCACTTTATACAATCTTATCCAGATCCATCCATTTCCCTGTAAATTTCATAATTTCATTTTGCTTTACATTCATCAGTGGAAGGACATCTAGGCTGGTTTTCCTAGTTATTGTGAACAGAGCAGCAATAAACATGGAAGAGTAAGTATCTCTATAGTAATGTCAAGAGTCCTTAGGGAACACACACCAAGGAGTGGTCTAGCTGGGTCATGTGGTAAATATATTTTTAGCTGTCTCAGGAACCTTCACACTGATTTCCACAATGGCTCTACCAGTTTCCATCCCCACCAACAAGGTTTCAGGGTGTATAACCCACCCCATTTCCTTTCTCCCCCCTGTGTGACTAGCTGCTTCAGACTCCGCCATCATGCCTTCTCTGCCAGGAAACTTCCTTTTAAGACCACAAGCAGAAAGCAAACCCTTTCTTAAACTGTTTCTGGGATTTTGTTCCACCAATAACAAAGTAACAAATGCAGAAAATATTCCAAACAGGCACATTTCTTTTCTAGGTAGCTTCTAGAATTCTAAAGCAAGTGTCTTTTAATAAGAATCCTGATAGTGAGATCAAAACTTAATCCTATTTGGAACCCACACAGTATTTCTAGAAAATACAACAGTGTTCTTCTAGTTACTCATTCTAAACACCAACTAAAGAACTTCTAAATGAGAAAGGCCCCTAGCTTCTATGAGATTTTTGTTTAAATTCAAGGGTCATTCAATACCAAAGAAGATTCTGGTATATTTATTCAGTTCCAGTTGAGTCAATATTAAAACCTTTGATTTTCTAAAATGTCACATCATGTGTAAATCTGGGATGTTTTAAAAAAAAGGTGAGAAGCCCTATTGGCACTTTTTAATTCAGATTGAAAAATCTCACCCCACACTGACTTTCCTGTCATTTCCAACTTTTCCTTAGCTGAAGTGTGGAGGCTCAGAGGTCAAAGTCCAAGAAAATTGCTGCAGTATCATGTGTTTCTGTTGAGAAGTCAATGAGGAATGCTCTGAAAATTCCTTTATATCTGTAAAATCTATTTATTATATGTGTCTCCATGTCTGTGAACTTAAGACCATTCGGGGGATCCACACAGTTTAGATCTTCAGTAAGTGTGTGCTTATTAACTCTACCAGACTGGTATGATAATCATTGACTTTTTAAAAAATTGTCTGAACATTATTAATGCTTTTAGAAATAAATTTGATAGTATCATTTCCTAGAAAAAGCCACACATGAACAAATATATAGTTTCCTATGAAATGCCCATGAAATTAGAAATCTCCTTAAACATCACTCACTTGACTCATACAGAGAATCATGAACCTCTCAATACTTCCCTCAAACCATCTAAGTCATCTTCCACACAGACAGAAGAGCAGCCAAGAAATCAAATGAGGAACAGAGGCCTGAGGTGAGATAATAGTGCAGGGTGAGATCTGTAAGAGCTGAAAGCCCATAACCTTCTAAGTGGGTGTCTGCACTCGAATCCATTGTTGACAAGTGGGAAAGCCATGCTCAGCCCTATTCTGCAACAAGGATTTTAAGATATTTTTTTTATATTTTATTTATTCACTTTCAAGCAGAGAGAGAGAGAGAGAGAGAGAGAGAGAGAGAGAGAGAGAGAGAGAGAGAGAGAGAGAGAGAGAGAGAGCGCGCACCAGGGCCACCACCTTGTGGGTCTGGCTTATTGGGTCCTGAGGAATTGAACCCAGGGCCTTAGGCACTGGAGGCAAGTGCCTTAACAGCTGAGCCATCTCTCCAGCCCGATTTTAAGATATTCTGTATCTAAATGCATAATATCTTAATCTTAAGCAATGATAAATAATTCAAATTATTTAGAAAAATATTGTATTAGCAAAAAAACTGTAATAATTGTGCACTTTTTTGTTGCAGATTGATAATTTATCACTCTCTTCCAAAATTGTTTTTGTTTCATATGTTCAGATTGTTTGATCAGTACCAGAAATATTCCTTAAGCTTAGTGAATTCCAATCCCCATCTATGCCTTTAAAATGTGCATACAGAGAAGGCAGGATCATTTGATTGCCATCAATTTGATGAGGGATCTTGAAACATAATCCACAGAAGAGACATTCTATGCAGAAAGCACTAAGTAATGGAAAAAAAGCAAAACCAGATAAAACAGTGTTCTGGGTTCTCTGAGGCTTAGCTCTGCTGCTACCTTTTTAACCAACTTGACCTGAGATGCCACATCCCGTACCTCCTGTAGAGCCTGCAGTGGTGTTCTCCAAGCCTGCTCAGGAGTCGACTTCACACTGACGTTAGTGTGATGGTGGAATCACGGAGTGATACACAGTACAGAACTATATGAAAGCGTGTTCTGGAGAGACTGTTAAAGAAAGCCAGAATAGCAGAAACAAAACTGATTTATATCAGGACCCATTGAAATATGAGCCAAGAGAAAGTCATTCAGTGTCATACACAGGAAAAACTGATTCATAGCCAAGGAATGGGTGTGGTGTTTCAATGAATGGAAACTTGTAGAGGAGACAAGGAAATACAAAGTGAGGGAGAGATTCAGGCTGAGAAGGCAGGATTCTTGATGATGACAAGCCAGAGGAATGAAGGACCATGTGAGAGATGAGACGCTGGCTGACAGGAAATGGGCTGGTGCATTGGACAAGGCAAAGAACAGAAAAACTCAAAGTTCGAGATCTCATTAAGATGAGGGTCAGAGGTGTGAGAGTAAAGCTTTGTCTTAGAAGGAATGAGGCTTCACAGCAAAGACAGAGACTTTCATCTCAGCTTATCCTTCAGCCCCTTCAACGATCATATTGGGACAGAGGGTTCCTTGCAGTGGAATCTTCATAGTGATGATGGTCTATATACAGCTCGTCCTGTGGGTGAAAGTATCCGGGGTGTTCAAGTTTTAATACAAGATACCCATGTTTAAGTTCTACTGTGTGCTGTCAAGATAAATTAACAAGAGAATAGCATCCACAATTTTTAAAAATATTTTATTTATTCATTTTCAAGTGAAGATACAGAGAGAGAGAGAGAGAGAGAGAGAGAGAGAGAGAGAGAGAGAGAGAGAGAGAAAGTACCAGGGCCACCACCTTGTGGGTGAATCCACAATTTTTAATACCAGATTTAAGTACAGAGAAGCCATAAGAAAATAACGATATAAATATATACAAAATCAATGAATTATGAGACAGGTTTTCTGAGGTATGGGCTGTTCTACAAAGAATGATCAGACAGAGAAGGTATGGCTATTAAACAGTAAATGAAGACAGTGTTTTTGTCCCAATTAGACTGTCTCTGTGTCTGCGGAGATAAGGTCATTCCTTCGTTCCAGGGATAGGGAACATGCCCTGGAATGAGAGGCTTATGACGGCTGTAGCTGAAGGTCAGCTCAGCTCCATCTTCTGTTCTGAAGGAGGAAGAGAGGACAAGGGGACTGTGACCTCTGTTCTCATGTGATGTCAAGTGACAACATGCTGTTTTCTGGGGATTTGCAAAGTAATCTCCAGCAACAATTTCATGAAAACCAGTACTTGTGATGGAGAGAAATTTATACTGCACGTCTGCGTGTGTGTGCGTGCTGGCGTGTGTGTGTGTGTGTGTGTGTGTGTGTGTGTGTGTGTGTTTTCTCTCCATGTATCCAGTTAATATGAAATGAATGAGCCCTTCCTTCAGTTTATAAGAATGCATTTGTGAACACCCAAATTTACAGTCTCTAATTGTCAGGGTTGCCAAAATTTGCCTTAACTTTTCTTCTTCCTCCTCCTCTTCTTCTTCTTCTTCTTCTTCTTCTTCTTCTTCTTCTTCTTCTTCTTCTTCTTCTTCTTCTTCTTCTTCTTCTTCTTCCTCTCTCTCTCTCTCTCTCTCTCTCCCCTCTCTCCTTGTTTTATATATTTTTCCTTAGAAAGAATCAGCTCTAATCTAGTATACTACCTAGTTGTGCCAGACTTAGAGTACACAGCAGGAAAAAGTGTTCCTATTATTAGAATGATTGCGGAAGGCAAATAAAGTGGGAATAAAGCTAAGAAAAAGGTTCATCCAGGGAATTTAGAACCTGGTGGGAAATTAGCATTGGAAATGCAAATGAGGTTAGGGAAATTAAGAGGATTAGCTGGCTTACATGGATTTACAGAAAAATAAAAAGAAGATCACTGAAAACCTTTGAGATCTGCTCCTTCTCGGTGGATTGAAACCTGGTTTTCTTGTGTGTGTGTACACACACACACACACACACACACACACACACACACACACACACACGCACGCACATATTTTCATTGGTTGTGGCTACTTTTAACTTGAAAAATTTCACCAGGTATTATAAGATATTTTCAGAGTATTTTTGCTCACTCAGGAAAGAGTCATTGAACCCCAAACCCTGAGTTCTTGTCTGCTTTGCTTAAAGAATTAAATAAAACATGACGAAGAATGATAATTATTAAATTACTATATTTATTCAGCAGTCAGGAGAGGGAAGGGAGAGTCTGTTGACCAAGGAAGGGGGAATAGGAGCACCCACATGGTCTAAGAGTCCACACATTGGACCTGGAAGAAACATAGTAAGAGGACGAAAGAGGAGAAAGTCCAGAGCTCCTGTCACAAGGGAGGAGAGAGGGAGAAAATTCCACATAGGACTAGAAGGGGGCTCTCCTTGCCTCAGCCTGTTGTTAAATGTTTAAAGATTGAGAACCTAGCTGGAGCAAGGTGGAATCTCATAGTTGTTGTAATTCGAATTTCCCTGAGTCATGGTGGGTGAGTTTTAAGTCTGCTTTATGTTGAGATCTCAAGTATCTCTGGACTTCTGCTTTGGGTTGTGTTGGTTATTGTTGGTATATGTCTTCATGGGTTATCTGACTTGCTGTGGTGATTGGTCTCCTGTTTATCTCCTCACTTTCCCATAGGTTTCATTTGGGCCCTGAATGGTAGGCCAGGGGTGGTTCATCAACTGCCAGATTGTCAGCCATAACCCAACATCTTGTTGGCAGAGTTTGGTTGTTCCTGGCTCTCTCACTGCCTTCTGAAAAATATAAACAGAATCTCCATTGGACAGTGAGATCAGTATAGGTTAAATGAGACTACCATTGCTAATTTGGCAAGGTTCTAATGAGTTCAGCCTCTCGGTAGCTCTCTGGTAGTGAAAATTTCCTCTTGGAGGCCTAGGTCTTGGTTCCCATAGGATTTTGCCATGGATCCCAGTTCTAGTTAAGGGTTCCTTGTCACTGAGCAGATCTCTTAACCAATTAGTAAGCCATTGATTACCCCCCTTGGTTAATAGTGCCGCTATTGCACAGATGTTCATTTCTTGACTTGCTGATCTCTTCCATACAGCCTTGTATTCAGCATTCTTGTGACAACTGTCTATATTGTATATCGGTGGTCTCTGCTTTCTCCAAATATCATTGACCAATTTCCCCTGGCAGCTCATGCAACACCTTCCAGTGCTACACATGCTACCATCTGGGAGCTGGTTGCCATTCTGGATCTAACAGCATCTTTTGATGTTGTTTGATGACACTCTGGTTTCTTTAGCGATAGGGTCTTACCTTAGGCCTGGGCAAGTATTCAAGAGCTTTCACAGAAGTCTGTCACATTTTGGGGACCTCATGGGTCACTTTGATCAACATCTCAGTATGGGAAGGAACCAATAACTGGGACCAGACATTGCAAGCCTGAGCTATTTTTCTTGGGGTTAGGTTTTCTCCCATTCTATTCATGACCCCTCATACCAGGTGGTGCCCACAGCTTCCTCAGGAGCTTATTATATGATTTACTGTATGATTATGTAGGATTTTATGGTGTTGATTCATTATTAGTTTAGTTTATTGTATGAATCCCCCACCCTCCCAGTCCTTCCCCCCAATTCTTCCCATCCCTTTTTACAGTCTCTCAGTTCACTGACAGGTATTCTTAAATTTCAAGCTTAGCCAGGTTAGGAACCACGTATGAGGGAGAATATGCAGCATTTGGCTCTCTATTCTTGTGTGTGGTCATTAAGAATAATCTGCTCCAAATCCGTCCACTTTTCTTTAAATTTCATTATGTCATTTTTTCCTTTTAGCAGTGTAGAATTCCATAGTGTATATCTACCACAAATTTGATGTCAGTGATGTTGTTACTTAATTTTTAAAATTCTTTGTAGATTGTAGATATTAGGCCTCTGTCTGAACTCTCAATTATTATAACAGGAGGTGTCTCCCAATTATTATAACAGGAGGTGTCCAAGGGCTTGAGTATGGGCAGCAGGGAGAGGGCAAAGAGGGAAATGGGTAAAGAACTATGAAGGGGTTAAAATAACTATAAATCAGGATTTAATTTGGACATATATTTGAATTTAATTCACAACTACTTGGAACACATATAACGTTCAACAAAAGGCCAAGTAAGGAAAATGCTGCTAACTTAATTGCCTTTGATGGCATAACCTCTGTCAAGAAATATTACCAAAGAGAAGGATCATAAAGGCTATCTTCACTGGTAAATGAGTTTGTAGTGTGTAACCTATCAGGGTATTTTCTTTAGTGCTTCAAAGATAAGCTTCCATTGTCTTTGTGTATAAGTTATAGATAGATTACACCTATGCAATGATGTATACCCACAGACTACATTTAATTTCTCTTTCTTACTAACAAGGCCTAGAAGACTTCTTGCCTTGAAGTCATGAAGTAATGGGTCAAGAGAAATGAATAAATTGGCTGTGGGTGATAGAACACTATGTCCCTTTTGTGTCCCATGCTTTTTTCTGAGATATTATGTGGGAATGCTGGAGTATCTTTGAAAGTGATGAAGCCTTTCTCCATTCTTGAGTAGGCAACTCAGGAGCTAGAGTCACAGACACTCAGAAGCACACAAAGGATTCACTAAATTAGTGGCCTCTGGGTTTGTGATTTATGAAGGTCATCAACTGAAACCCAACACATAGGATAAAGTTTTAAAATATTTTATTTTAGAGACTATAGAATTTAAGAGGAGGTAAGAAAATAGCTCTTGCCCAAGAAGAGGCATGAACAAGGATCCAGTAAAGGGCAAATCCACCTAGAGACCCAGATTGGCATCTTTTATGGGAGTTTACAGGATGGTGATTGAACTGGTTAGTCCAACCACAACATCGGGTATTTAGGCACTGCCAGGTTTTCAGAAACAGGAACTAATCCCTTTAGAGTCTGTGGTAGTTTGAATCAGTCGTCCCCCATAAACTAATGAGCTTTGAATACTTGGTCTCCAGATGGTGACAGTTTGGGATGTGGAGCCCTGCTGTAGGAGGTGTGCTACTGGAGGCAGGCTTAGAATTGTTAGAGCACAGCCTCCCCCCTTGCCTCAGATCACTTTCCTGCTCCTATTTTCTCATGCTATGGCTAGAAGTATGGGCCACTCTCTGCTCTACACGTTTTTCTTTCATCTTGAAGCTTCCCCATGAGACTGAAGTCAAAATAAACACCTTCCTCCTGTCAGCTACTTTAGGTCAAGTGTTTTGGTCCAGTAGGGTACAGGTAACTATAGCATACTCCTAGGAGAGGGAATTATACTCAGAAGAGGGAGATTATCTCCTCTATGAAAGGAAGAGACCAGGCCCTTCTGATATTTGTGGCCTCTGGAAGAGTGGAGGTTGTAAAGAAAGTGATAAAGGGGAAAACAGAACAAAACCAAACAGATTCCACTTACAGGTCCAAGGACATTCCTCACTTCTACTTTTCATGGGGTTCTGTCACCCCTAAACTACTCAGTATAATGCCTTGTGTATTGGAGAAAGGAATCTATATTATTATCGTTTCTAATTTTAAAATCCTGGATGATTTAAGAATGTATACGTTTGTTCTACTCAAACTTGTCAGCATTGTTCCTGCTCTAGGAATTTCTCATTTACTCATTCCATTTTGGCCTGGCATTAAAGAAAAATAACAAATAAGCAAGTAAATAAGAAAATCCTTTTAAAAAGCTTTATTTTAGCCAATTCAATTTCATCATAAATTCCAAGGACTTTGGTACTATTAAACCTCTGTCTTTCAAGAACACTTTGCCAAAGAGGTTGTCACATTCATTTAAATTTCCAATCTTGATTTTCTGTGTTTTGTTATGGTGGTTAGATGAACTCAGATCTTAATGCTAGGTAAGCACTCTATCACTGGACCACATCTCCAGGCCCAATTTTCTGTTATTTCTAATCACTGTTGAACTATTTAATATTCTAGCATATAGATAGCCACCACGGTGTTGCCAATAGTTTAATGAAAGCCTGTGGAGTTTCATTAACATAAATTTATTTTTATGTGTTACTTATTCATTGGGGAGGGAAACCTTAACATATTAACCTCATATTTGTAAAATAATAGAATCTATGTTTTCCTTAATATAACATCTATCTAAGGTCATTAATTTAATTTAATTTAATTAATTTAAAGGAATACACTTATTTTCCTCAGTTTTGGATAAGATGGATGGATTGCTTTTGAGCCTCTGGCTCTATTTTATATTGCGTATACATGGCAGATCATACAGCTTCCCTCTGGCTAACAAGATAAAGAGATCAAGAAGGTTCCTGGCTATAACGCTCCTCTCAAAAGCTGTCCCCCGGGATATTTCCCTCTAGAGTCACTTAAAGGCTCCACCATCTTCCAACAGTGTCATACGCTGAGGGACCATGGCTTTAACATTTTATATTCAAGTAAGTAGTGTGTGTGTGTGTGTGTGTGTGTGTGTGTGTGTGTGTGTGTGTGTGTGTGTGTGTTTATTTACTCCGGATTCTCACATTTCAATTATTTGAATAGTTGGTCAAAATCATTGTCTATATATAGGATTCTGAGTGTCTGTACATTCTGGTCTGCCACAATAAACTCTCATCAAAATGCAAATTCAAATATAAGCTTCTCAGAGGCAATAAAACTAACAGTAGTCAGACATATGGTAGTAGTAACAGTAAACAAATACACATGCAATTATATAAACCATGAAGAAAGACTTCAGATATGCTAGTTTTAAGAAAAAAATGTGATTTCAATTACAATACTTTTTCCAACACGGGAAGTAAAAGTAAAAGTTGAGCACTGTGGAATCTGTACAGCATCTGTGAGGTCATGGTAGATGACAAAGAGAGAACCCAACAATCCATGGATACCTATGTTTATGGAACTCTGTATTATTTTGATATGTCAAAAAACCATGTTGTGCAATGTTAAAACCAATACAAACTAATGCAGAAATAAAATACCACTGAGTTCCAGGACCTCAATAACATTAATTTTATTCCTCATTCTTACAAACTACATAATTACAAGGCATTCTCAAAGCATTCTCTCCTGTTCAGGTAGTACTACCACCACAGTGTGCAGCCTGACCACCACTTTTCTCTGTGAAATAATTGTAAGAGAAGTCCTGAGAAAATCCTTTAACATTTTTACTTCCAGTATTATAACCCTTTGTGTTTAGTGTGAGGTGATAGTGACTTTGATGTGTGTGGTATGATTCAGATGAACCCAAGGGAGAGCTCCGAAACAAAGGGCTTCAGAATTTCCTGTATGTGACAATAACTCTGGGCAGTGCCTTCTAAGAAAGTTTCCTCTTGTTGGTCTGAATATGGAAATCCATGGTGACCAGATGCTCAGTTCATCTGAGACTGAGAGGGTTTCACATCTGGAACTTTCAGAGCTGACTGGCTCTGCTTCAGGTGAAGCAGGATGCGACAGTCTTGTGTGTGTGTCCTGGATCCTAATAATACAGGTGGACCTCTGAAATTCTATTGAGCTGTATCACAGGTCAGCTTGTCCCTTACTTTACACAGCCATGAGATGATGGCCATCTGTTTGCAGGCCTCAATAACACTTACTGAAGCTTGTGCTCAGCCTGTGGCTTCTCTCTTTTTCCTATGCCCGAGTGCTTCAAAACCAATTTCACTGTAACTGACTACTAAAATGACCCAAGATTACTTGTTCTTCAGTTTTCCCATGATGAACCTGGGCAAGCATATCCTGCTTTCAGCATTCCTCTAGCCTTAGTTCAACTGGGAACTCATAAGAGTATAACTTTGGGTACAGAAAATAACTTGGGTATGAAAAAAAAAATAATTCTGTGTTCAAAACTGTGGTGGTAACACTCCATAGTAACAGTTTAATGTATTTTTATAGTAAAAAGGACAATCAATGTTTTTTTTTAAATGCCGATGTCTATATAAATTGATGTCCACTTGTGTATTAGTCTGAATGATGAACAGTGTGCATTATCAACAAAGCAGAATCAACTACATAAACACTTGATTACAATGAGTGAGGTATACATTAACATAGCTAACTTCTACTAAACCCTAGATGAGAAAAACATTGCAGAATGTTATTATGTATGTTTCTCTACCCTCCACCAGATACCCAATGGTTAGGATGTCTATAATGGCTTCTAAATGTAAAGTATCAGGTTTCCTTTATGGGCCACACTTTCAGTATTATTTGTTCTGCAAAGCAGCAATAGGTTTGCTCCGGGAGAATATCAAAAATTGTTTTTAAAGTTCCAATGAATAGCAGCCAATATTGCAAATTTAATGACCTTTTTATCACAATGGAAATGTTAAGACAAATGACCTAAGAAAACCATCTAGTATTAATTTCAATTAAACCATTCTGCCTCAGATCTTATGAGGAGCTATTTCCTGACAATGTTCAATTCCTTTCTGGAATCATATACAGTTTGGTAGGTGTTAATGGCAGAGTGCTTCCGCCACAGAGTTGTTGTATGTTTACATCAACCTGAGGATTCAGCTCCACGCAGTCTTGACTCAGTGAATCTGTGTGATCCCAGCAGTAGGTTTGGACCTAATCTGTTGTGAAAGTTTGGGATTGAGTGCGGAGAGAACGTTAGGTTAACACAAGTGCATAAAGTTGCAGATTGCCACCAAGCACCCAATCTGTGTCTCATGCACCTCAGTTACTTTGAATCACAGAGCCCTGCTCTTCACTTTAAGCCCCTTGTCAGTGAGTGATCTGGGAACCTATTTGACCTTTTCTCACAAAAAGATTTTTATAGGAATCATAGATTTTTGTCCTTTACTTTTTCCTAACCAAAGCAGACATAGCATTTACTAGTGAACATTACTTGTCAAATTAATAGGTTTCATTATACTATTATATTCATCCTTTTCACTCTCTCTGGTCTCTGTTCCTCCTCTGGTTGGTCCTGCTTCACCCTGTGCCAGGTTAGGATGACTGGTACCCCAAAGGTAACCCGGAGTGTCCTTGGACTTGTGCTTACAGGCAGGCTCCACTCATCTCTTGCCTTACCTGACCCCTCCCCTAGAGTGGGACGTGTCTCTTAGTAGAGTCCAAACCTAATCCTGAAAGTGATTGGTCAAAGAGACCAACCCGGTGTCTCTCTGGCTCACCTGGTCCAAAGATATAGTCACCTAGAGAAGAAATGATTGCTCTCTTTTCCCTCATGGCTGCCCAGCAGAGATCTGTATCTCCAGACCTAGGCGAAGTCCCTTACCACAGCCTCTAGGGCTCTGGTGATGGGGCTGGGCCTTCTTGACTACGCAAACCTATTTTCCCCTCATAATGGGGGCCTCTTACATTTTCCCTTCTCTCTCAGATCCCCTGACAGCATGGCCCTGTGGCTAGCACCTTCCACATGGGCTCTTCTCACTAGTGGCTGGAGATCTCTGTAACTTCTCCTGTCCTCTTAAATCAACTCTCCCACTATACCTTATCCTCTGGTGATCTATTATTTTAATTCTTTAATTTTGTAGAACAAGAATCTGGGTGCTCAAGTTTTAAGATGCTTTGGAAGGAACTAGTTGGGAACTCCAACTTTCCCGTTACAACCACCCCCCCTCCATGCCAAATACTCTCACTTCTACTTTCAAGTCTTTCTTTATAAATATATCTAGATTTCATATATACAATAAAACATTAAATATTTGTTTTTCTGAGTCTGATTTATTATATTCAATATAATCTCCAGTTCATGTACTTGTTTGAAAACGGACTTTCATTCTTCTTTATGGTTGACTAATGTTTCTTTGTGTATGTATGGTATATTTTCTTTATTCATCTGCTGAGGGTCATCTAAGCCGATTCCTAACTTGGCTATTAGTGAGAGAGCAACAGTGAGCACACAGATGGAGCTGTGCTGACGGACTCTTTCGGCTTTATGCCCAGGAGCTACCACTATCATGGGTGTGTATGTCAGCTCTATTCTAGTTTCTCAGGAAGCTCCAGGCAGACTTGCTGCGTGATATGGTAACATACAAGCACATGTTCAATGTGCTTTACTCACCAAAGGGACGATAGTACAACTGACCTGCACCTGTTTGTCCAGAGATGGCCTCTGGCAGTATCCTAATGAGAGGGGTCTCCTCTGCTATTGAGGTCTTCTGAAGCGAGGTATATACTCACAGAATTGCTGGTTGATATCTGAAGCCCATTGCACTTAGAGCACACTGAGCATGGTCTAGAAATGAGTTTATTCTATTCATTTATCTGTTGGTTTCACAATGTAAAGGAAAGTCATGAGATATACTCATGATTGCTAGGCCCATGTTCTGTCACTGAGCTATATCCCCACCATGAGTGGACCTAGACCTCTTTGCTTTTTGACAACCTTGTTTTGAATGCAGTACATTCAGAAAACCTGAGCTATAGTGTTAGGTCTACTGCTTGTTAGCCAAATAGCTTTATGAAGCTATTTTACCTCTGAGCTACTCAAGGAAAAGAAATTAAGTGATATAATCATAGCTCCTCATCTTTAGGCTAAAAGAAAAGCTGAGTCAATGACCCCAGTGGTGGCAGCATCTGTGATAACTCAGGGCCACTGCTTAACTTCTGGCTTTTTTAGCCACAGCAAAGAAGCAGCTTCTGACTATTCTCAACTACATCAACTCGGGCAGGGAGGCCTCCAGCCTGGAGGAGGCCTATGAAGAGAAAGAAAGAACACAAATTTTTGAAAAAGCTATTTGGTATGAGCTATATCTTGGGCAAAGTTCTGCACTGGTAATCTATACAACATACCTTATGTTTTCTTTAGTGAGGCTAATTAATGTGAGATAATAAAAAATAGCAACAAAATGATATGAAGTTTACAAAGCCAGAAAAAAATTAAGTTGTCTTAGGCTTAATAATTGGCCTCATTTAAGAGTTCAAAAATGACGATAGAAAACAAATAGCTATGTATGCTTGTATGTGTATAAGCAACACCCTGGAAACCCGCACACACACAAGTGCACTTGGTTCACTTATCCAACATCAGCCCACTTATACACAGCCTCTTGCATAACTCATACAAGAAGCTCATCTTAAACTCACATGCAATACAGGCAAGCTTCCATGATTTGAAACGGTTCCTCCAGAGATGAAGGTTTAGCTTCTTGGTCCATGACATCCATCTCTCTGCTTAATGGCAAGAAAGGAGTCGCATTTCCATGTTCTGTGACTTTGGCTTGGGAGCTTTACACAGCATCTCTGTGCCAGGAAAACCTCCCTCCTGCCATTCTGGCCAGGCTTTTGCAACACTGAAAGGTCAGTCTGTCAAGGTATCCTTGAGGGTTTTAGCACTGGGCTGAGCATCTCCTGATGTGACATTTCACAAGCCTTGAGGATTTCTTTAGAGTTCCCCTGCACTGAGTGACTCTGATTTTCTCTGTTAGGTTCACTATTTTAGCTGGGTTGTTTTGAGGGATGGCTGCATGTCTATACAGCTCAGCAGGCAAAAATAATGATTTGGAAATTGTCATAGACCACTGGGATAGATCTCCAAATCAGGCACAGTTATGGGAGGAAAAGATTTTATGAAGCTACAGATCCAGGGAAAGCTCCATAATGGCGAAAGATGTTGGCTCCCTTTCACAGGTCCAAGAACCCATCACGAGCACACACATAGCAAATGTCAGGAACTCCAGAGCACAGACTGCTGTTTGTATATCTCTAGCTGGGACTCCAGATCTGCCCCACACAAATATATAGAAATGGCGTCCTGTTTGTATTTCCACAGTTCCGTCTTCTTCACTGTCACACTTTCTGTATCTTGAATCAACAGTATTAACGTTTATTGTCAAAACAAGTACTGCATATTTTATTGTATGTAGTATGTGGTGGCTGCAAGAGGTGGTGGAGATGAGACTGGAAGACCTTGTTCCAGGTTGCAATGTTGATGGTCCTGATTGAACTTCTCTCCCTTGTGGAATGAGCTCCTGATAGACCCTCAAACTCCTGCTTGCCCTCAAGTTCTTTTCAGGAATCCTTCTTCTAAGATCTTATTTCTTCCTTTATTTCCTTCCTTACTGTGTCTGTAAGACTACTCCCTATTCCCAGACCACTACTACATCTACTCCACCTACCATTTTTCATTCCCATGTTCCTCCTCTCATCTATTGAAAGGCCCTAGAATATTCCACAAAATCACACTGTCCAAAAGTGGAACTTGATACAATTTTTTTTGTAATGCCATGCTCATAGGTCTATAAAACTTAATTTTGGTAATAAATGTTAACAATATTAACTCAAATTACACTCAATTATTTATAATCGTTTCCTAAACCATTTTATATCACAAGCTTATCTTTTCATCTGTAGGTTCTATGTGCATTCTAGAAACAGCAGATACTCCGAAATTTATTTACGGTTCACTGGTAGACGTATGGGATCAACACTAATCTACTATCATGGGTGAGACAAGACACTGTGTCTTCCTGTTCAAATCATTTGCTCGCCATTATTAGTAAATGTAGTTTCATTCAGTAGTGTTTTCTGCATTTTCTTTCATTTGGAAACATATTCCCCACAAAAGATACAAATATAATCCATCTAAATCAGAACACCAGAGCGAGAGGACTTAAACCAGAAGCTGGTGAAAAATTCCTTGGGATACATTCTGTTTGACTGTTTTCCTAGTCCTCTCTGCTTTAAAAGCCCTAGGACCTTGCAGCTGTTCTGATAGCAGAAGCATGTAACCAACTTTTTGAGGCTGTTTACCCTAAGGTATGAAATGGGACAAGACATGATATTGGGACTTCAACTCCATGGTTTGCAAAAATCCTACTGTACATAAAACTAATTGACTTGTTAGTACATCTGTTCAAGAGGAATATGACTGATTGCTTTGAGTAACAACACACCAGCTACTAAATATGGGCACCTTATCAATGTTATAATCATTTTTCTGTTAAGATGAGATATGTTAGGAAGAAAAAGAGCTTATTATTCAAATATCAATAGCAGTGTTTTATAAGCACACACACAGAAAAATATAAATGAATTTACATGTACATATAACTTTGTGATGGTTCTCAAAAGGTAATAAATCAGACATTTCTCCCACAATCTCAAGTTCACTTCAAATCTTGGTACTCTTGGATCTTTGACAAAATAAATCAGTTGTATGCCATATATGTATGTATATATATATATATATATATATATATATATATATATATATATATATATATATATATATATATAATATGAGAGAGAGGGGGGAGGGAGTGGGTGTGTTAGGGCCCTCTGGCTCCAAAACCATGGGCCTCGGTTTCCTTTTGGCTTTCTGTTGGTACTGGGAAATCAAACCCAGGTCACTAGACTTTGCAGGCAAGCACCCTAACTGCTGAATCATCTCTCCAACCCCAATAATGATATTTAGATTTGGTTCATCATGAATATGTACCCATGGAAAAGGAAAAAAAATCATTTCAGGGCTGGAGAGATGGCTTAGTGGTTATGGCCTTTGCTTGCAAAGCAGAAGGACTGCAGTTTGATTCCCCAGGACCCACTTAAAGCCAGATGCAGAAGGTGGCTCATGTGTCTGGAGTTCTTTGCAGTGGCTAGAGGCCCTGTGTGTCCATTCACTCTGTCTCTATTTTCTCTCTGTCTCTCTGCTTCTTTCTCTCTCTCCCTCTTTCTCAAATAAATAAATAAAATATTTAAAAAAGAAAATAAATCAATCCAGATAGAAGAGAGTTTTAACTCTTTAAGTTAATGGATAAAATGTTTTGTCTAAATAGTAACCTGGATGTTGAATATTGAATGAATTTTGAGGTATTCATCCTTTTTTTTTGCTTGTTTAAAAATGTCTTGAGTGGAAACGTGTTTAGACATGCTCTTAATGTACAGTGTGCATGCATATCATAATTTCTAAAACATATAGTCTTTGAAAGGTAGATAGTACTATAGTAAAAGACTAATAGCACAATAGAGAAATGAAAAAGAAGTTTTCATATGACTGGAGGGAAAACCTGAATTGTAGAGACAAGACATCGAGGAATTGAGATACCTTTCCTTTGCCAATATCACGGGGAGAAGAGTAGATGTAAACTACTTTAGAAGTATGTTTTAGAAGAAAACTTTCAAGAAATTGGCCCTATCTCATTGACAATGTTTGTAGAATTTAAAAAATGATTCTTATTTACTGGAGGTAATTTCTATGTAACTTAAAAAACACTTAAATATTTATATTGCAACTATAAAATATAAGTTACTGAAAGAAAAGATGATTCTCCATTGCATGTGCTCAGGGATTATTTTTGATTAAAACAGTTTTAGTGTGAATTACTTTCATAAAAATATCTTTTTTTTCCTTTTTTGCTAAATCTAGATGCTAGCATAACACAATAAATAGGAAATCTCTTTCCTTCATGGAGCTGGTCTTTCAGATTGATTTCTATTTTTAGTTTATATTCTGCATTGTTAAGTTAAAATCAATATTTTAGCTTTTCTACATTGTACACAAGAAGACCACTCCTGATGTTTGAATGAATGAGAGAATGCAAATTAAACGCAAAACTAATTCAATATACCCAGGAAAGCAATTGTAAACAGACAATGCAAACTCAGTAAGGTTATTGAAAACAAATGTGAAAACTACTTTTGTGGAGACATGCAAATTAAATCACCAATATTTTAATTAACCCTACTGGGCTTGAGTGTTTTCAATTTTACACAGTCTTTAAGAAATTGTTTATGTTTTATGATTGTATAACTTATCTTTTAATAAATATTTCCTGAAGAGGAAGATCTAATAATAAATAGACCTGAACAGGAGAGATGGCACCAATGTTGAGTAGCCTGCAGAGTCTAATGACCTGAGTTCAATTACCTAGTACCCACATAAAGCTGGATGTACAAAGGGGTCCATGCATGGAGTTTGTTTGCAGTGGCTGAAGGCCCTGGCAAGCCTATTCTCTATCTCCTCCTCTTTATCTCTGTCTGCCTCTCTCTCTGCTTATAAGTAAATTAATTTTCTTTTTAAAAAATAAATAGACCTATTTCTACTTACTACATGCAGACTTATGGTACATATGTAGTTGTCACTAAATAAAAAATCTTGCTATTAAATTATTGTAATCATTTGATTCTTCATTCTAAATATTGTATTTATTTATGTATTTATTTATTTTGGTTTGCTGACCTTATTAGCTGTCTGCATAGTAGGGCATGTGAGTGTAATATTTCATAGACTTCTGAGTACTAAGTTTTGAAAAGTTTTTTAATTAGTATTTTAATTGTTCATCAAAGTAATTGAAGACAGAGTCAAAAAATGGAGCATTTGCTAATCCCTTTGGTGCCAATCAATACTAAGTTTTACAAGGTCAAGCGCCAGTCCTGAAGTATGAACGCACCTTGTGGCATCCATTGTTTGCTTCCTGACAAGGGAGATGGTGATGGTTTTGAGAATAAAGGAATTTGCTCTCGCTTTCCTTCCTTGAGACTTTGTTAAGAAGAAAATATCTTTTGCAATTAAAAAAAGGGAAGAAATGCTGTCTCTTGTGACCAATGTCATGTCAGATTAGAGAGGTTGAAATGCGGAATCTGTTGGATCCACGTTGAATTATTTGGGTCAAAAGGAAAACAGACAGGATTCATGTAACTGTTTAGGAAATTCCTGTAAGATGATTTCTATGTCATAAGCACGAGATTGGCAACCAGGAAGGTAAGTAAGCATTCTAATTATAAAGGAAAATAATGGTCATTGTCACTTACAATCCCTGGGATCGAGATTTCTGTGTTCTTAGTGATGTCTGGGTAGAAAGGGTGGGGTCTTAGAAGAGTCATTCAGTAGTTTTATACTTCTTGGAACCAACAATGCAACATTTCAGCACCACCTTTTATTCTACTGTCTCTAAGGAACACAAAGTATCTCAGTTTGGAAGTTCCTAGTATAAAGGATCCCTGGCAAATTATGTGTTCTTCTGTAGCACCCCTCTCCACCCCATGATCCATCTGGTCTACTAATGTGGAAATCTTTTTGTCTCACTCATATGACTTTGTTTTCCCTGTAACTAATGTTGTGGTGATGGTATTGGCTCTTCAGAGCTCTATGGGAACAAATGTGACTGGATCCAGACTTGTTTATAAACAATAAACATGGGGATAATTTTCCATTCAAGAGGAACTGTTTTCCAAAGGAGAGGTTATGGTTACAATGTCACCAAGAAAATGGTGAAGTCGTGAGTAGTTGATCCAAATGCAAGTGAAAAATAAATGTTAATTGCTTGCCTAATTTTGATTATGCTAATTCCATCTACTATTCCATATTCTCCCCTGAATAGCAGTTGCTCTTTCTAAATCTTTAAAGATCATTACATTGTCTTCTTCTGTTGTTTAGACCACCAAACCCTCTTCACTGCTCTATATCTACCAAAATAAGCAGACATTTTTCACCATGAACAATTGAGGGTCTCTCAATCCTATGTTCAGAGTGAGCTAAAGCATTTTTTGAGAACTTTGCAGTTTTTATTTTGGCTGTTGTTGATCTGTGATCTGCAATCTGATTGAGTTTGCTTGCTCTGCAATTGAAGTTTTCATATGTTCCTCTGGCAATCTTTTCTGGTTCTGTCTCTGATAGAGAACTCCTTATGTCTAGCAATTCTTGTACTACTTTCCAAGAACGTTACTCTCAAGTAGATAAAATATTCCATAATGAGATCTTCCCATCATATGTCATTTCATTGCTATGTCTTCATTTCAGGTTATGGCCTTGATAATGTAGAGATAAAACACTCATCAGGACACTGTATTTCAGCCATGTAAATGCAGTTATATGTTTTATGACTGCCTTTTGTTCCAATTTATTCTATGTATTTTCCTTAACAACAAATTAAAATGTTCATTAAACTTTCATTAGTTAGAATGAAGAGGTAGGGTGTATTGCTTTAGATCTATCAATTTTTTAATTATACCTTTATTATCCATAACTAGATACACCGAATGAGCAAATAATGTGTTGGTGTCCCCAGTTCCCAGATTTCCCTCCTCTCTGTCCCCAATCAGCTGGATATCCTACTCCGTGGGAAAACTGTTCATGGGGTAGGATTTAGGACAGCCCATGAGTCAACCTGGTTCCACCCCCCTTTGTATGTTGTTACTGAGGGGGGCATCAGTTTTTATTTTTGAATTTTTATATACAGACATGTGCCAAGTATATTTCTCAGAAAAAGTATGGTTACCCAAGTCTTTTTTAGTTTGTTACTTTTCTACTCTGGTGTTTGGAGGCATTTATAACTTCTAAATTTTATTTTCCTCAATAATTAAGTTGGTGAGGGAAAAATGCTTTTGTTTTTAAATAATAATATTATAGTTGTTTTGCTAATATATTGTGGTCTAAGATACATTATTTTAGACCAATAGTTAAACATCTTAACTAAAATCGTTTTTACTACTGATGGAAAGGGGAATTGTACATTAATATCTGGGACAGTCTTCCCTTGGTGATCACATATGATCAAGTGCCCTGACAAAGGTCTACTTCACCCAATGATGTCCTGTCCACACCCTGACAAGTTACTTGACATAAAACCTACAGAATGTGACAGACTTCTTTGTGACCTCAGAGACACATTTGTCTAGTAGCTCAAAGATCTATGTAAAGGACAAGTACCTGAGTGTCATGGTTTGATCCAGGTGTCCCCCACAAACAATTGAATGTGTTCTGATAGATAGATCCTCAGCTGATGGCAGTTTGGGTTTTACAACCTCGATGAAGCTGTGTTGTTGGGGTGGGCTTATGGGGGTTATAAGCCAGCTTCCCCTTGCCAGAGTTTGGCACACCTTCCTGCCGCTGTTTGCAGGGCTGTGGCAGAGGTGATGTCCAGCCCTCTGCTCATGCCATCGTTTTCCCTGCAAGGATGGAGTCTCCCCTCGAGTCCGTAAGCCAAATAAACCCATTCCTCTACAAGCTGCTTTTGCTTGGGTTCTCTCTGCGCAGCAACTAGAAAGCTGACTGCAACACTGAGTTACACATAATCCAGGTACTGCTAGAAAACTTGGATTATTCCTTAGGTAGCTTTTCTTTAAGAACTAAAAAGAAATACTTAAGACTCCCGCAATATAATAACAACCAATTTTCATCTCAATAGCTCTCTTTCAACATAACTTATCCATATGCATGTGCATTAATGTGTTATATATTAAAAAGGTGAA
>PVHP010021927.1:0-26891 GCA_004024765.1 Zapus hudsonius
CCTTAACATTTGTATAGAGGAAGCACAAATTCACTACACTACCTGATGCAGCTTCATAGGTTAAAAGTATGAAAATTCAGTGAATAATAATGAATTTAAGAAAGTGCTCTGAGTTTAGGTACGTGTCTTTTCAGATATGTAAGCCGAAGACATTCTTAAAACAGGAAAGGCATTTGAAATGCTGAACGCTCTGTTGCTCTCTGCTGTCCCTTGGGCGGCCCTCCCCCCATGTAGATGTGCCCCTCCATCCTTCTCTGAGCACTTTGCTTTAATATGACTTCTTTAACTTTTCCTCACTGCCTTATCAGGCACAGCACAAGTTTATATTAATGCTGCCATAGCTCTGCAACAATTTGTGTCTCTGAGAACAGACGTACATCTTTGTACTATGTCTTATTGGTAGTTGTGAACATCTCTGGAGGAAAGTCATCAGTCGTTCACTGGAGTCTGAAGAGCATGCTAATGTATGATTAGTAGATACTCCAATACCACTGGGTTAAGAAAATAGAAAGGAGATGGGAATGTCTTCATATCTTGCAGTGTTTGCTAATCAAAAAAAAATAGGCAAGCTGCTATTAGCTATACAAAACTTCCCTGTTGGGCAAGGGGCTCTATAATATATTCTTTATCATATGGAATTTAAACAAACATTGTCATGTAAATCTAGTATTGAAAAAGCTAGTTTATCTAGCATATAATGTATACTAGTAACAAAAACAGAAATGATAAGAGCAAATGAGAAGAAGCATGAAAAAGGAACCAGAAAGATCAATAAGGCAAAAGATTAGAGAAAAATGGAATGGGATGCAATTTCAACTGCAATTAAGGATTTTACAGGCACTGCCATCGCTTCAAATTTTTGTATTCTGAATAGGAAGAAAAAAAACGTCTCTCTTAAAAATGATACATGCAGGAGAGACTCTTTCAGCCTGACTCACTAAGACCCTGATTACATATAGACATAATGGAGGGTACTAAAGATATGGGGAGCAAATAATTTCAGGAAGCAAATGTACAAAATGTTTGTCCTGTGAAAGCAGAAATGTATTGCACGGAATTTTGCAAATATATCTTCATTTTAATCTCTTTATATATAAGATAGGGACAATAGTAATACTCAATGGCTATGTGTGAAGCCAGGGAGAAAAACACTCTCTAATGATGTATTAAAAATGACTCAGTGTGTAATAAATGTTGCCTGAACCAAACTCGTTATTTTGTTTAAAGTTGATTGGGGTGATTTAAGTTGGATGTTCCTCATAAACGCATGCGTTCAATGCTTGGTCCCCAGCTGTGATCATTTAGAGATGTAGTCTCCCTGGAGGAAATGTGTTGTTGGAGGCAGGTTTCGGAGTGTCATAACCCAGCTTTCTCTTTGCCAGAGCTCAGCTCAAACTGTTGCTTCTATTTTCCACCTGCAGAGTCAAGATGGTGATGTTCAGCCTCTGCTTGAGCCATGCTTTCCCCTGCCATCATGAAGCCTCCCTTTAGACAGAAAGCCAGAATAAAACCTTTCCTCTCACCTGTTGCTTTGGATCAGGTGTTTTTTCTCAGCAAAGCAAAGGTAACTACAACAGAAAATCCATATCCATGGAGTGGGATGGCTGCTAGAAACCAGACCACCTGGCTTTTTTTTAATTTCTTTTTTTTTTTTTTGTCCTTAATGAGTTACATTATTTAGTGGGCAAACAATGAGCTGTTATCCCCAATTCCCCGATACTCCTCCTCCCCTGTCCCCAACCAGCTGGATATCCTCCACCTGACTTTTGATTGTTTAGAACTGATGTGTGGAAGGAATGTGGAAGGATTGGAACTTTGGTCTAAGCCTTGCTATCCTTTAAGCAGAGTTTGATGAACCAGTCTGGTGAGAGTTAACGACTTAAATGCAGAAAGAACTGTGGACTATGAGGCTTGGTTTATGAGGGGAATAAAGAACTTTGTGGGACCTGGGATACAAGCAGTTTGAGAGGGAGGCTAGCTGTGTTCTGTCCATGTTTTGAAAACTTGATCAGAGTTTAGTGTAGAATAAATGGACTAGTGTGAGCAGAAGAATATGGAACAGAAAGAAACGAGTTTCAGGCCAGAGACAATATCTCAATTAAGCTCCAATTATTTGGGAGATTACCTCTACTGAGGACTGGGACAGTTATTCTGCATTGGGGTACTGGGAAGAATGCTGAGGGAGTTTTCCTGTTCTTCAAAGTTGGCTAGATTTGTTGATCACTGATTTAACAAATTTGATAGCCCACCTGGTACTAAGGAAGTATACCAAATGCAGCAAAGAGAGTCATGGATTTGCAATGTTTTGTTTGTTTGATTTGGAGATGACCACAAGGTGTTGTGAGGCAGAGTTATTGATGTCCCTGAATGGAGGCCCTGGAAGGCTATTGTATGGAACAATGTGTTGCAGTGGAGACCTCAGGATTTTGCAAATGTCAGGAGAATAGAACACAGCTGCCAAGGAAAACTATTGGATCTAGATGGATTTTTACTTGGGCTGTATGCAGCTCAGATGGAGGGAATGATTTAGAACCAGAAATATAGAGTCATGAAGTTACAGGATTTAGCAATTGTCCCTTTCTTGTTTTAGATCTTGTGTTGGTTCAATCTTTTCTTACTAGGCAATTATTTTGAAACTTTATTATTATTTTTTTATTTTGTAGGAAGGGTCTTGCTGTAGCCCAGGCTGACCTGGAACTCACTATATAGTCTTAGGTTGGCCTCAAACTTATGGTGCTCCTCCTACCCCTTAATCCTGAGTGCTAGGATTAAAGGCATGCACCACCATGCCTGGTAGTATGCTTTCATTTTTATAGTAATAATAGTAGGAGAGTTGATTCTGTGTCAGTATGTGTATGCAACTTGTGTTTTGATTTTATAGGCTTACAGTTAAAGAGACTGTTTCAGATGAACTTTGGACTTTTAAACAGGTTTGGGATTGATTAACAAAAACTATTTGGAGTTTTGAAGTTGGAAATGCATTTAAGTCAAGAATAGTTGAGACTATGGGTGGGCAGGAATAAAATGTTGTGGTTTGAATCAAATGTTCCACATAAACTTATGTGTTTTGAATGATTTGTCCCTAGTGTTGGCTATTTGGGTGGTGGAGCCTTGCTGGAGGAGGTATGTTGCTGGGGTTAGACCTAGAGCTGTTATAAGGTAACTTCCCTTTTGCCAAAGTTCAGGCTACTCTCTTGCTGCTGCTGCTATTTTCCTCTTGGTGTGGCAAGATTGTGATGGATAGCCTCTGCTTGTGCCATTCTTTTCTCCATCATCCTGAAACTTCCCCTCAAGACTATAGGACATCATCTTCTCATCAGCTGGCTGTTTTGTCCCAGCAATGGAAAGGTAACTACAACAATGAACCATTAGAACAAGTTAATAAAATATCTGTATTCTCCAAGCCTTTCATGATTAGGCTACTTGTAACTATGTCTGTGATATATAACAACCAAAATGTCACATATTTAAATTAATGAAACTCTCTCACCTTTTAATAAAACTTTAAAAATCAAATGTAAAATGAGATATTTTTCATAGTTTTATGCTCTTGAAGGAAAAGCTACTGATCTCAGTCAAAGCAGCATGTTGCTTGATCAGCACACTCTGCTTTTAAATTAAAAATTTATATGTCTACCTGTGTTTCCCATCAACTTTGATGGAAATCATCAATACTTCACGACTGGTGTAGGTCGAGCCTAGGTTGTGCGTCTAATGCAGCGATGTACACGGGGCTGACAGTGGCCAAGAGCTTCATCACCAGTGGAAGATGACATGAGCCAACAGGGGGAGATCAATGGCTTTCCATTACCCTGCTGCTCAAGTAATGAAGGCATCCCACAAAATCAAAGTGTCTCTTACTAAGTATAAGGGGGGGAAAAGACAGAAAGTCTCCAAGGAAAGATGAATATAAGGCTTTCAAGATATAGCCACAAAAGTCACATTTTTATTAGTATTTTAAACCACTGGGGAATGCCAATATTAAAGAACTAATTATAAGATGAAATGATATTAACGCATATACTATGACCAAATTTTAGGCAAGTACCTTTTGTATGCATAGATAGATAGTTGGACAGACTATAAAGAATTGTGTACATAAGGTATAGTCCGTGGTCTCTATATGGGTATAGAGAATTATAGTTTTTTAGATCATGTCTAGGTAGGTCAAGAAAATACTGATTCTTAAGAAAATAAAAATGCTTGAGGTGCTGAAAATAATGGGAATGAAGCTGAAAAAATAATAACTTAGGCAATTGTGGAGGTTTCTACAATGGGCCATAGGCAAGCTGGGCCACCACAAACCATCCAGCCATTGTCGTTGCTTCCACTGCAGCCTAAGAATGGAGCCCAAATATCACTACAGACAACATACTTGAAAACCGTAGCTTTAAGAGTACCTAAAAAGGGCGGTTCATTTTCACTGACTAGAGATGGTGCCATTAGGTGCTGGAGACATGGCCCTTTGGTTATGGTGCTTGCCTGCAAAGCCCAATGACCCAGGTTCAATTCCCCAGTACCCATGTAAAGCCAGATGCACAAAGTGGTGCATTATCTGGAGTTCATTTCTAGTGGCTAGAAGTTCTCACATGCCCATTCTCATTTCTCTCTCTCCCTCTGTCTCTGTCTCTTTCTCTCTCTCCTTCTTCTTCTCTCTCTCCCTGAAGATAAACAAATAAAAATATTTAAAAAGAAATAGTGACATTAGCTCTTCTCTTTAAAAATGCAAAAAGCAAATATTTTAATTTCTCCTCAATCATCCTGTAAACCTAGAATTAGTTTAAATGTCCATCAATCAAATAAATGTAGAGAAAATCTAATAATACGTTTGTTATTTAAGAAAAAATTAAAAACAACCGAGGTATATTATGTACTACTCTGCAAGTAATAAAATTCCCTTTGGCTCCCCACTGACACCCCTGATTTCTGGTATGTTTTTACTCTTCATCTTCATTCTGACAAGACGTGATGAAAAAATGAAGAAGCAGCTACCTGAATATTGGTGAAGCCATCACCTGCCTTAACAAAGTAGTATATATATCAACTTTGTCCACCAACTCCTAAATGAAACAACCCAGTAAAGGTCAGCTAGAACTCAGGCAAATATTTTGTTGGCTTTAGAGATCTAGTGTTTACATATGCTATCCTTATGCGGCTTGACAAACTCCAAGGGGGATCCTAAAGCTGGATCACTCTACCACCCCTGAGTCTACAGTTTGAAAGTCATAGATGTTGATAGGGTATAGAGAAAAAACATATCTTGTCTTGGCTTCATCTTGCTCATTCTATGTCGCCTGGGCCTCTAGTATGTCTTGATCTTCCAAACACTGGGCTTCCAACAAGTGTTCAACTGTGTTTATTCCTTTGAATTCCAGCTGCTCCACTTATCACTAGCAAATCATAATTGAACTAAAGCTGCAGAAAAACTTTTTAAATATGTTGTTTCACAGATTCTACATAGCTTCTTTCAGCTAAACCAAAATGTGGTTTATATTTTATTTCATAAGAATTCTTTTACAAAATACAAATTGCTGACTATGCTCACCCTGAAGCTTTAAATTGAACCCAAAACTTTCTTCCTCTATTCAAAAGAGTCCCATTTCTAGTAGCCAGAGAGTTGGCTTTGTTTATCAGTAAATGGTGTGACTCAAAGTGTGAGTGCTGAAGAAACCACAGAAAGCCATCGATCAGCATCAAGAGACCCTTCAAGGTCTGGAATGGTATCCAGCCCCCAGATGACAGTTAATGTAGTGTTGGAAGGCACTACACAAGCTGCCAGGGGAAGCTGGTCAATGACAGCTGGAGTAAACAGAGACCACTGGCATGAAACACAGCCTGTGGCCATGAGTAGGCTGACCACACCTCCTACAGGGAGAGAACAGTGAACCAAGAAAGGAGCACTTGTGCAATGGAGGAGCCTGGGCCTGGGGGAGACAATCAACAGCTTTTATATTCGGCCAAATATTCCACTTAGTGAGATGGAGCCCTTGACTGGAACTGGGGAGTCAGGGCGATATGCACCAGATCCCACACTCTTGAGCTCCCAAGAAAAGATGCTCTATGGGAGCAATTGATGGGGAGACTACTAAAAATAGAATCTAGGTAATCCAGAATTGTGTATATTTGTTAACCTATAATGATCTCACTCTCCAAAGGAGATTTTGTTTGTACTTTTCAGGATGGAGAGAGAGAGAGAGAGAGAGAGAGCGCTATGGCCCATCTAACCCTACAAACGGACAGCAGGCAGATAGCTGAGAACCTGGCAAGAGATGAGCCACCACAGTCATATCGTGGAGGATCCATATGGAATCCCACAGAGAAAGACGGGATGAACAAGGGACCCACAGCCACAGCCATTCAATCAACACAGGATAAGCCAGTGAGACAGAAACCAACGATTTTCAACACAAAGCCCCCTAAGCGCACAACATTAAAACCTCCTTAATACTCACCCACCACGATTAAAGGAACTGAACGGAAGAGGGGGTGGAAAGACTGTGAGAGCCATGGTGGGGGAGACTATCCAGAGGCACGACACCCCTCAGTAACAACACACTTGGGCCAGGAGAACCTGGCTGAATACTAGGCTATCCAGGGTCCCCTGCCACAAGGACTGATCCGGATGGCCCACAGAGGAGGATATCCAGCTGATTGGGGATTGGGAGGGGGGCACTGGGGAATTGGGGATAACAACTCATTGTTTGCCCACTAAATAACGTAACTCATTATGGACAATAAAAAATAAATAAACTAAAAAAAAAGTGTGGGGAAGAATCTAGAAGCAGGCATAGCCATGGTATTTTACATTCACTAATTTTAAGTAGAGAAGTGAGGCAATATATTTAAGTTAGGCTGTCATTTTTATGATGTTATACTGAAATTAAACAGCTGAAATTCATTTAGAATTGTCATACCTATTTATCTACAGTGCAACCCTGTGTACACCAATCTATCTAAAAAAAATCACAGGCCAAGTCTCTGCCAACAAGACAACCATATTTGCAAGCAACATAGACTACATTAAAAATTGAAATGGTAAATAGTAAGTTTTAAAATTCATATTAATGCATAATCTGTCATATGGCCCTTGGCAAAGGGAAGCTACTGGATTTTAAACTTAGTTTTAATTTTTGAACTGACTTCTGATGAAAAGATCACATTAAGTATCCTTAGTAAGTATTCAAGAAAGGGCATTAAGAGAATCTGAACATAGCTTTATCAGTATCTTCTATGATACTTTTAAGAAATTGGCAGAGCTAACAACAATGGAGTCTTATAAACAATGCAGGGCAGGAATATGTCCACATAGAATGTTCTCTTTGCTCTACAAGAACATTCAACAAAATGTGGATATTCAAATGTCTCTGTCTAAGAAACAAAAATCTAAGTTTAAAAATAAAAAATTCAGTGACTTCCCTATGAGCTTTTTCAGGCCAGTAGTAGTTAGACTAAACCTGAAAACCTGAAATGCTAACCTCCTTTTCTAGCTGAAAAAAAAATATATATATGTATATATGTGGGGGGGGTTGTGTATGTGATGTGATGTGATGTAGCATGTGTGTGTGTGTTTGTGTGTGTGTGTGTGTGTGTGTATTTTGGTGTGAGTGCTGACATAGTACATTTGTGTAGGCTGGAGGTCAACTGTTAGGTTTCAGTCTTTGTCTTCCACCTCATTGAGCTGGCAGGGTCTCCCTATGTTTGTTAGGCAAGATGGTCCATGTGCTTCAAGCAAGTTCTCCAGCCTCTACCTCCCTTCCTGCCATAACAGTAAGAATGCTAGAATTTCAGATGATAACACTGCATCTTCAGGTTTTATGTATGTTCTGGTCATGCTTGCCAGTAAATGCTTTATCCATCCAGCCATCTCCTTATATCCAAGATGTGTGTTTTTTTTTAAATAGTAGAAGCATTATTTTAATCACCAATCAGGATTAATTTATATATGTTCAACATTTTAAACACACTCATATCATGCATGCATAATAGAAAGAAGTATACACATGTATATTTACTACTGGCTTTTGGTTTACCAAGACATTCTTCCAGCTCATGTCAGAAACCTATTTTCTTTGACAATCTTTCCTCTCTTTCTGGTAGTAAAAGGACTGCCTGTTCTAGCATTTGGCTTTGAGTAGGATGCATACTCATCCAGCTAGAGATATAGAGCAGACTTTGGTAATAAATTAACATGGATTTTCACTAAGTTTTCAGCAATTGGATTTGAACAAAAATTATGTGTTCAATTTATACACCATATTCTTCACACGGTGTATTTATTTCCTGCGTCCTTTGCCCGGCTACTTTGTCAGGAATGTGGATCTGAAGACCTTGTGGCTAAGTGTGATTCCTTAATTGTTTCTGGAATCGCAAAACAAATGCACCCTGAAGAGACTATGCGCCTTATGTCACCTGACTGATTGCCTTTATATTGCTCCATTTCTGTAAAAAAAAAAAAATTCTACTTATTATAAACTATGCCAGGCATCATTTTCTCTATAGGTCTATTTTCTGATTGATAGAGATTCCTTTCTTTTCTGTGTGTTTTGCATACTCTAACAAAATGTAAACAGCACAGATTGTACAGTACACTGGTGTTTATAATAGGATAGATTGGAAGCTTCTAGAGGGCAGAAAAATTATTCCATACATTCTTGCTTTTCCATTACTTAATGTGTTTCATTAAAGGCACACAACCATGCATACAAAATGAATTAATGGATATTTTTCCTTTGTGCTCTTCAGTTTAATGAGTTCTGTATTAATTTAATTATTACATAGGTAAACAGGTAATGTTTTCCTATGTAATAACAGAAAGGCTAAGTTTTCCTACATATGTCTCTGAAACTAGAGCTCTTCCAAAGGAATCAAAATGCTGGCTAACGTGCTATTTATTTGCAGATATTTTATAGCAGATCTGATATAGCACTTCTCTGGGAAGATGTAAGGCTGTTATTACTACTTACTAAAGTACAACTACCCTTCAAATGTTTGCAGTTAATTTATGCTGATGTCTACTTTGCAACACTATCTTCTCTAAAATAAGCTTACTATCTTTTGATGAAAAGCCTATTCTATAATTGCCATACAAGAAAGGTTAATCATGGAAACTGATGATATCAATTGCTAGGGGATATTGCTAAGATGATGCAATTTATTGAATAAAGTCCAGAGATAAAAACAAAACTTGTTGTTATTATAAAATTAATTACCTGTAAAACGAAGAGAGAGTAGCGGGAAAAACACTTTTGAGTGTAATTAGCTGAAAGTGAATAAGTAGAGGAGAACTGAAATTTGATGAGAGAAATATTTGGGCTTTCAGTGATGTCTTTGCATGACAGGCAGACACATTAATACTTGACACTATTCACAGGCAGAAGGCTTTCTAAAATCATGCAATTAAGTGAAACCCTTGGCAGGTTCCCTTTGAGTCTCTAGAGTAGACACTGGCTAAAGGCTAGTTTCTATAGTTGTCACTACTCTCGTTGAATGCTCTTTAATTTGACCTCAAAATGACAGTCACACCTAGGAAAAAGAATGCAATGAACAGTCTCTTTTTTTCTGTCACAAAGGAAAAAAAAAGACACAAAAAACATTGACTAAGAGGCATGCTCTATAATAAAAGGGTACCCTCATGTCATCTAAAACTTTTTAAGAACCATGCATTTGTCTGGAAAAATTAAGCTATGGGGCCCAAGTCTAAGCAGGAGATGCCCAGGTACCAGGAAGATGAGTCATCTGAAGGTGATATCTTCTATCCCATAAATCAACAGTCATCAGAAGAAATTTAATGGTCCCTGAGATTGGCCATGGCCTAAAGTCATGATTCCCACAAGCTTGTGTGTTGAAAAGGGATTTTTTTGTGGCTTTGATATTTCTTTGATATCTATTCATTTTTAGGCCCAGAGATCTTACATCCATCCTGTTTTCCCCAAGATTTTCCATTTGTCTGGGGTTATTGACTTTCTTTCTTAGTGTTGTTTCTGTTTGGATGGTAAATGATATACTTACTTCCTCTAAATGCAACATTTTTGCATATACTACTTTGGAAATACCTCCTGAGCTTACCTACTTCCCTGGCCACATCTTCCTGTGTCAAAGAGGCCACTGCTCAGATCTCTGTCTAGTTTTCTTCTACTCCTTTCCCCAGATGTGTCATTTTGAAAAAAATAAAAGCAGTTTTTGCAAAGAAAATTATTACACTGTTTCCTTAATCTTGCATGTTCCCTTTTTGTTTGAGGCATTTAAGGACCTGCCCAGTCTGAATCCTACCAGCCCTTCCAAACTCTAGCCTTGCCCTTTCTTTTTGTCCAGCTGCATGAAAGGAAAGTCAAATATGCAGGCTAAGGACAAGCTGCAGTGTGAGGATAAAAAAATAGAGAATAAAGGCTAAATGCTTACTTTAAACTGCCACTTAAAATCAGAAAAGTAGCTGTGCCATAGATATTGAGAAGAGCAGCAGATGTGCAGCTGCCAGATAGAGCACAGGAGGGTGGAGTTGAATAACTAGCTGCTTATCTGACTGCACCATAGGAATATAGGAGGATAAGAATAAGTAACCGCTTACTTGGCTTCTGTGAAATGCTTGCGCAGAATGACTAAACATAACCCCTGGACTGAAAAGCCCACATGCGCCAAAAATATGAACATATGAATGTACCAATGAGAAAATAGCCTGCGCAAACTGTTCATTTTTACCTTTAAAAAGGCTTGAGATCCTGCACCGGACACCGCTGGTCTCAGCTTGCTGTGCCTTGTTGTGTGACCACGGTCCGGGTTCGAATCTGTTCAAATAAATGACCCTTGCGTTTGCTCTGACTTGAGTGTCTGGTGGTCTGTCTTTGGGGAACTGGACCTTACAGCAGTAGCTATTGATAGTTGGGATCTGTATGTGTTAGGAGAATTCACATACAATACAGAAAACTGCAGCACACTGTGGCTTAATGTGTATACTTAATAATCTTACATAACTCTGATGGTGTCCTGTGAACGTCAAGCATGATGTCAGAAACTGAAGTTCTCTGTCTTTCGTTTCTTTTCATGGTTATAAGATGTCTACTTTAGTCCAATTCTTCGTATATGTGCAATCAATGAAGGCATGAGAAGGCAGGGAATACAACATTCTTTTCTAGATCCCCCTTTTTTTACTCTTTTATTTTTGCAGTTTTTGAAGTAGGGTCTCACTCTATCACAGGCTGACCTGGAACGCACTCTGTAGTCCCCAGATAGCCTCAAACTCAAAGCTATCCTCCTACCTCAGCCTCCCTAGTACTGGGATTAAAGGCATGTGTCACCACACCTGGAAGATCTCCTTTTTTAATCTAGTAAAAAAAAAAAGTACAATTCAGAAATCACTAGACAGGTTTCTGAAGTGAATTGCATGTCTGCTATAGATGTCCAAAAATAGGAAGGGATTTGCATGTCTGTTTAGACTAGAGTAACCAGGACTTTTCTCCAGGGGTGAAAGATGCCTCCCTTTGCAGAAGAACACAGAGTGAGCTTAGGAACTGGAGTCAGTGTTTGAAAGTAAGTATCAATATCTGCCATAGAAAGCTCAGGTCATAATTATATCAGATTCTTCTGAAGGGGATAAAGGAAATGGTAATAGTGAGCATAATTATTCCATTAACCTTCTTCCATGTGCTCACACATGAATTATGTTCAGAGGATCACACAACTATGGGATTTGAAGCTCAATTCCACTATTGATAATATAAATACCAGGGCAGTTTTATAGATTAAAATATCATTATACTTGGCAAAATTTTTGGTAAAATTCCATCAGTACTTACAAAAATACTTCCTAATTGGCATGAAAGGTTTTTAAAAAATATTTTATTCATTCATTTTCAAGCAGAGAGATACAGAGAGAGAGATACAGAGAGAGAGAGAGAGAGAGAGAGAGAGAGAGAGAGAGAGAGCGCACCAGGGTTAGGCTTATGTGGGTACTGGGGAATTGAACCGGGGGTCTTAGGCACTGGAGGCCAGTGCCTTAACTGCTGAGCCATCTCTCCAATCCAAGTTTTTTTTTTAATTTTTTGGTTTTTATAATTAAAGGCATGGACAAGACAAGCAAAACACACAGCATCATTTCACTCTGACACTTCTTCTTTCCACCTATGACTACATCCTTCACTTTGAGCTGCATGAAGCCCAGTGACAAGAAGCATCTCAGATGCCATCCACCTTTGACTGTGACTGCCTCCAAAAGGAGCACCCAGGTACTATCTTAGTTTGCACTGAGCAGATGAACCAGGGTGCTCAAGGATGAGCTGACACATTCTATTTTGTGGCTACCTCATGGTCTCTATAAAACGGCAGATGGTAAAAATAGTTTTAAGGCTATTTTCAAATGATGTGAGCAAAACTTTTGATTGTCCTCCACGGCTTTCATAAGCTTTATTTTCCTTCCAAACCAAGAGTGACAATGACAGAGCTTAGCAGGGTTCCTGTGCGATGTCACTATCAACAATGACACACTGAGGATTTATATTCAAAGCACAGAGATAAATTGCAGGGAAGAAGACAGTGGATCTCCTGAGATAAACAGACAGATATTGATAAATGATGTTATAATACAAATCTTTTCTTTTATTACAGGACATAATTTTTATCTCCTATGATAGTAGTTTTTAAAATTGATATTTCTTTTTTAGAAGTAAAGCATAACTCTTTTTAACACCTCCCCCCAAAGAGCTAAAATTTTTAGAAATACTTGTACATATACAGTGTTATAATTTTATTCAACTTTTAATTTTCTTTGCATGATAAAATATTGTAGCGTAATTTGCTATGTGGGGTAATGTCAGACATCTACTTCTGCTCTAATCCTCTTTGGGGAAATTACTTTATTTTATTTCTTTTTTTATTGTCCATAATGAGTTACAATATTTAGTGGGCAAACAATGAGTTGTTATCCCCAATCCCCCACTGCCCTCCCCTCCCGACTCTGCTGGATAACCTCCTCCATGGGTCGTCTGGATCAGCCCATGTGACAGGGACCATGGATAGCCTAGTATTCAGCCAGGTTCTCCTGTCCCTAGTATGTTGTTACTGAGGGGTGCCATGCCTCTGGATAGTCTCCCCCACTACGGCTCTCACAATCTTTCTGCCCCCTCTTCTGCATAGTTCCCTGAGTCCTGCTGGGTGAGTATTAAGGCTGCTTTAAGGTTGTGAGCTTAGGGGTCTTTGTGTCGAAAATCGTTGGTTTCTGTCTCACTGGCTTATCCTGTGTTGTTTCTTGATATCTTATTGAAACTGTAATTTCTTTTTATGTATTTTTATTTATTTACAAACAGAGAGAGAGAGACAGAAAAGATAGACAGAGTGTGTGTGGGCATACCAGTGCCTCTAGCCACACTGTAAACGAACTCCAGATGGATTTGCCACTTTGTGCATCTGGCTTTATGTGGGTACTGGCGAACTGAACCTGGGTCATTCTGCTTTGCAGGTAAGCACCTTAACTGCTGGGCCATCTTTCCAGGCCTAAAAGTGTAATTTCTGATTACTGCATCTCATTCTTAATGTGGAAAGTCCTTATATTTGTATTTATTTTTTAAATTTTTTATTAGTTTGTAAGCAGAGATAGACAGATAGAGAGAGACAGACAGAGAGAATGGGCACACTGGGGCCTTCAGCTGCGACAAACTCCAGATTCATGTGCCACTCTGGGCATCTGGCTTTACCAGGCTACTGGGGAATTGAACCCAGGTCATTAAGGCCTTCAAGCAAGCATCTTAACCACTGATCCCTCTCTCCAGCCCCTATATTTTTATTTTTGCTAAAATTCCAGAGCCCAAGAATGTCATAAAAATTTCCAACACCAGATTGTGGCATAGGAGGGCTAGAGTTGGATGCTTTATTCAGGGATTCTGAACCTTGTGTGACATGACAGTTGGATGGACTTTGTTGTCTATAGCAACTAATTCTGTGCTAATGAAGAATATTCTAATTAAGTCAATTATGTCCTGATTCCTGTACTATGGTTCTGATTTCCCTACCTCTTCTAATTCTTCACTCTGAACTAATCTGAAAGTAGTTCTCATTATTTTAATAAATTCCCCCTTACATAATTAGAATTGGCTAGTTTACTATTTGTAATATTTTTTTTCATATATATATAGGGTAAATAGGAACCTTTGTAATACTATATTGTAAGGGTTTTTTGGCATAGGTTTATCTTGAAGATTTTTTTATAACCAACAAGTCAAAATTAATGTCACAGGAAGCACATCATCATGGTCAGCACACTTAGCATAGTGTATCGTCACACACTAGTCCAGTCCTCTATATTCTGACGCTTACCTTTTTAACTGCTGTAAATACCCAATTTAACCTAAAAATAAATAAAAATATAAGGACTTTTCACATTAAGAATGAGATGCAGTAATCAGAAATTACACTTTCAGGCCTAGAGAGATGGCCCAGCCATTAAGGTACTTATCTGCAAAGCAGAATGGCCCAGGTTATTTAACTACTGTAAATAACCTATTTATACAAAATAATTGTATAAATTATTATGCTATTTTACCCTGAAGTCAATTTCTAAAAGTAGAATCCTTAAGGAAAAGGTTCAGGAAATGTTGAATCTGAGTCACAAAGACATTTGCCCCCAAGGCACCTGACACTCCTCCATAAACACACCCATTCTGATAAGATGCAGACCTAAGTGCAGTTACAGGATGGTAGCTAGGCTAATGTGAAGATATTCAGAATAAACCTTGTCCTGGTGCAAAATTGGTTTGGAGAGGAACATAGAATAAAGAAGAAGAGCTATACTAGACTTCATGCATGCCTCCTCCTATTTAGAAACATAGCAGTCTCAGTACACAGGTGGACAAACCAATCGTGGAGGGGTTTCTGATGAATGGAGGCTGTTAATGGTCTCTAGTGAGTTACAAAGAGAACAAAGAAACAATAAATAAAGCCTTAGCCAGTGTTCCCTGCCGTTCCTAAGGCTAACTCAACTGTACACGCAAAGCTCAGCCACGAAAAAGCTTCTATCTACCAAAGCATTTCCACAAAAGCAGTGCAAAGCTCATTGAAAAGTTGGGTCATTGATCGACACCCTGAGACTCACAGTATGCTGTTGGCTTTAAATGTTTGTTTGAGATTACTGAATAAAATTCACTCAGTTATCTTTATAAAATTTTCTTTTTACCATATATATTATAACAGGTTGTACACTCTTGTCCCCTCACCCCACGTGGAGGGGTAGACATGTTAACTAGCTGGGTTGCAGCAATTATTTCACAATTTATATCAAAGCATCCATTTCTATACCTTCAATATATACACTTGTATTTCAAAGAGCTGGAAAACATTTATTGTCACTGTTTCTGGTTATTCTCTTACTTTGTCTTACATATTTTAAAAATTATAATAAAATCTTTACTGAAAAAATAGTCTTGAGTCAACTGGTCTTTATTTGAACTCATAATAATGATTTTGACACAATAGGAGAAGCCATTTAGTTAGGCCTGTGCTCAAACAATACTGTCTTGGAGACTGGTAGTTTGTCTGTTTTGAGGGATGGTCTCCCTCTAGCCTAGGCTGACACAGAATTTATTCTGTACTCTCAGGGTAGCCACAGATTCAGTGATCATCCTACCTGTGCCTCCTGAGTGCAGGTATTAAAGGCATGTAGCCCATGCCCAATCTATAAGTTAATTTTTTATCTAGCAAGTGCATGCTAAAGAAATACACTTGTAATATGTTTTAAAAAGGTATTTATCATGAATGAAATGACAGTGAGCTCGTGTGTGTGTGTGTGTGTGTGTGTGTGTGTGTGTGTGTGTGTGTGTTTTGTGTGTAATCTGAATAAATCCAAAGGCCTCAGGTGGCCCAGATGCAGTGAAGTGTTAAATTCAAAGTATCACTGTTCATGCGGAGAAAAAGTAATTAAAATACTCTAAGTCTTTTCTCAATCTTTCAGCGATAAATACATTTTAATGCACAGCAAATGTCTTGAGAATCCTTTTTTCTCCAACCCTTGTGTTATTGACATAGCAGCTGTTCTCTGATTCATTTTTCCTAATTTCAATTCCCAGTTGGCCCAATTCAGTCCATGTTTGAAGTTCTCTCTATCTCTCATCCGCCTATAAGACAGACTCACTTTAACTTCTTAGGTAGGACTTCTGTTTAAAACATCTGACTATACACAAATAGGTCACATCTAAGAACTGAGATGCTAAGCTAGAGGAAGTAATGAAATATTGTGATTATATGTATCTAAAATATGTATATAATTCATATATTAATTGGTTTAATTCCAATTATACATTAATATTTCCCTGACATATTCATATATAATTTATGACAAAACAGCTTCACAAGAAATATTTTGTGTTAATATTAAAAGTTCCTAGTCTAATTGCTACATATACAATCTGTAAGGAAAGAGAAGCCTTGTAAACAATGCTTTATGAACTAGAGCATTGGCTGGGGAGTTGGCTCTGTAGGTGAAGTACTTGCCCTGGAAGTGTGAGTACCTGAGTTCAGACCCCAGAATGCCAGAAGCTGTGTCTGTAACCCCAGCTTTCCTGTGCCAGAAGGGAGATGGAGACAGGAAAATCACTGGACACTCACGATCCAGCTAGCCTCGTGAATGCAGCAGTGAGCCGAGAAGTGAGGCCCTGCCCCAAGCAAGACCCTTAGTCCACACAAGGTTGTCCTCTGACCTCCACATGTGCCATGGTACACAGGTGCCCACACTCACACGCATTGACACATACCAATACACATGCATACATGCACCAAAGAAAGAAAAAAATCAAAACCCTAGAATTGTGTGTTGCTTTTTCAAAGAAACTAAGCTAGTGCTTTTTTGCTCTTACAGAGATTTGTTTGTGAATTAAATTGCTATGACTATTTCTATTTTTCTTTCTTTTTAATCAAGGAGGAAAATAATTTTGGAAAGAGAAAAATGGCTGAGGTATACATCAACCTAGTTATGAAACTAGAAACTGTGATTATGAGTGTTAATTATCATAGATGTAAAATTTCTTAAGCAGGCCCTAGGTCAGCGGTGGTCCATTCTAGCTATAGCACCCGGAAGGTCTCCTTATGATAAGGTTGCATACGAGTTCCTAAAGCTACATACATATTAAAGAGAAAACACAAAAACACTAGATGTTTTTAAAAAATGCATAACTCTAGGTAAAAAGAATTTTACAAGATAAAATTGGTATATTCTTGTTCCTAAATCCTTCTCCATAAATAGTTACATAGTCTCATAATTACATGATGGGAGAGGGTAAGAGATTACCAGCAATTTGTTTGTTGATAAAGTTCATCTTTCTGCATTAAATGCTAGAAATAGATTGAAACCTCAGGAATTTTTATATGCAATTATTGGACCTGCTTGATTGCGCCAAAAGTGAATGGTGACCCTTCCTCAACATTCATTTCTTTTATATGAAGCATCTGCTTAGATACATGTGCTGAATTAATCATTTATATACATTCCCAATTTATACTGATATCATAAAATAGACTCAGTATTAATGAAATTCATTTTGTGACAGTCCAAAATGTATAATCAATGGCAAAATGTTTCTCTAGGGAGCAATAAGAGCTAAACACAGTGAAAGTATTCTGGGCAGCTCACTTTGTCTTTGAGTAAGAGCCAATAAATTATGTATATTCTGTGCATCCAATTGCAGGAGTCAGGAGCTGCCTAACAACCAGGTAAAATGAGTAATGGCTTGGTCCTCCTCAGGGCTTTCATCATGCTGCTGGGAGCACCTCAGGAATCAAGGATCAGTGGTGGAGAAAAATACTTTTAAAACTTTTGTGAAAGCTTCTTTCTGGTGGTTTCTCATTCAATCTGATCAAATATCTCCTCTGTGCAATATACGTCTGTATATTTAAAAAGGTGAGATCCATCTTTCTCTTCTAATGGGACAGATGACAGAGTCCAGAATGGCTATTACTATTACCTTAAGCAAGTTCAAAGCAAACACACCTCTTCCAATTACTTTACCATCTCACTCACCCAAACTCCTTTCCATTTTCTCCAAAACTTCTCAAACTTCCCATTTTGCAGCACCCCAGCCCAAGCTGGTCACTTCCTGTTTGGTTGATGTCAGTGTCCTGAAGTGACTTCCAATACATGCTGTCATTCTACCAAATACTTTGGCCCGAGCAGCCAAAGAAGCTTTGCAAAGCCACATTTTGTCTTGTGTCTATCAGCCCTCCACTCTTACATGACTTCCCATTGTCTGCATGATCTAAAGCAGCCTTCCGGGTTACCAGCGGTCAGCTCTGTAGCCTTCACTCACTGCCTTCTTGGAAAATGTGCACAAGGGTGTCTCCCACATGGATCTCTATGTCATCTTAATGACGGGCCACTGCCTTGTCACTCTCCTGCCCTGGACACACTCCACTTTGACGGATTAAATTCTACTCATCTCAGCACAAAAGGCATTCATTTCCCAAGAAAAGAATCCGTGATAATGTAGACTAGATCAAGTTCTTTTCTTAGGAACTTACTAATAGAGATTCCATTTATTCACCTTGTGTTTATGTTACTACTTTTAGTTATTTGATGAACTCCCCTAATTCCTCCTCTGTAGTGTGTTCTATAGAGCAAAAGAGATTTCTCAATTGGTCCTGCATTGTGTCATCTCTGGCCGAGGCATTGCACATAGTTGTTCAGAGAGCACTTGTTACCTAAATTTTAAAAGTAAGATTAAGGAGAAAGATATAAGTTGTAAAGATAGGGCCCAGTAATAAAAACAAATTCCCGATAGTCTTTTGCCTAAAAGACATCTTGTATACAAAAAATAGGCAAACTAATGGTGTAATAAGTAAACACACCCATAACACAGTCTCATAGTCTTGTGGGCCATTTCTTTATCTCTGAACAGTCAGGCCTCAGTGTTTAAAGAGACCTTACTTTATGCAGCACAAAGCAAATCTTTCCACAATTGGAGCCACGTCACTTTATGAAAGGAAAAATGAAATTTTTTGGATTAGATGCTTTATTATAGCCACTTCAAAATCCTGAAGGTGAAATGAACTTCAGTGTATCGAACAACATATTTTCACCATTGTCCTAATACTAAGGGTTTCTGATCAATGTGTCCATGGACCACAGCTACTGCAACGAATGTTTCTTTCCCCTGTAAAACATCTTTATTTTTTCAAGATATACTTTATTTCTACTAACAGCATGGCAGATTTATTTCAAATCAGTATTATTGAAGACATCTGACCACAGACTCCAAAATAACTTGAGGCAGTGATGGCTTGTTCATTAGGACTTCATAGTAGCTATGACATCATGACTCATGGCTGTGATAGCTTGGGGTTCATTAAGACTTCATTGTAGCTGACATCACGGTTCATGGCTATGATGGGTTGGTGTTCATTAGGACTTCATCATGGCATCATGGCTATGACTGCCCCTGCCCACAACCACACTGCCTTGATAGTTAAAGACAAAGTACTTTATTTTTTATGTCAGCTTTTTGTGTCATTATTCATATGTAATGAAACACACTTTTTAAAGTGCATAATTAAACAGTTCATAACATTCAAAAATGTGTGCAAACCACAGCAATATTTAATCACAAAATGTTTTTTATCCCCTCAGAGAGTAGTGCTAATAAATGCGGTCAATTCTTTTTTGACTTTACCTCCATCCTTTGGCAACAAAGACTTTATATCTTTATAGATTTGTCTATTTTGATAATTTCCTATAAATGAAAACATCCAGTCAAAATACTTCTTAGCATAATGTTTTTAAGGTTCATCAATATAGTAGAAAATATAAGTACTATACTGCTTTTCATTTCTAGATATCACATATTTCATTTATCCATTTTTCATATCTACATATTTGAGCAGTTTATATTTTTACCTATTTTAATAATGCTATGAACATTTGTGTATATGTGCAGACTACAGACATAAGTTTTCATCTCTTGGATATATACCTCGGAATGAAATTACTGGATCAGGTCCTGGTGTAAATCTGTAATGAGCTTTTGAGGAGCCTAGCTACCCTCCCCAGTGGCTACACATTCTACAATTCTGCAAGTAATGGATGAGAATTCTAATTTTTTTCTACTTTCTTGCTTTTGTTCATCTTTTTGATCACATAATCCTAGTTACTGTGAAGTGCCATCACATTTTGGTTTTGGATTTGCATTTTCCTAAAGTCTAATGATCACAAGTGTCTTTTCATGCACTTATTTCCTTTTATAAATATTTGGAGAAATGTAAATCCAGTTTTTTTTATTTGTTAATTGTGTTGTAAGTGTTTTCATTGTTGACTTGAAAATGTCTTATTTATGCTGTGGGAATATTCTTGTTTGGAAAGATTTATATTTCTAAATTTTGTTCAATCTCTTGACAAATCAACCACTGTTGATTCCCCACTAAGCCTTTGTATATCTGAAAGGTTGTTAGTGACATTGCCTTTTAAATTTTTGTCTTTAATAATTCATCTATTATTGTATGATTTTAAAAAAGATCCAAGGTTCGTCTTCTTGATTTTATTTTATTGTCTTGTATTTATATCTACTCTGATACTTTTCATAGCCTTTCTTCTGACTCATTAGCATTCAAACCATCATTTTTTTCTAGTTTTTAAAGGTAGAAGCATGCATTATTAATTTGGGATCTGAATTCTTTATAATATATTCACAGCTATATATTTCTGTCAAATGTTTCTTCAGCTGGATCCCATAAATTCAGTGAGATTTGTGTTCATTTTCCTACTTCTTATTTTTTTAACTCCTGCTGACTTATTTTCTGATCCACGGACTGTTTAGGTTTATGATGCTTAATTCTACCACATAATGCATCAATATTTTATAATAGTATATCTTTATAATGTTCAGTGGAAATAGTGAGTAGTGTCATTTAGGAAGAGTTAGGTTCTTAGACTGCTGTATCATTAGTTAGCACATAATACAATAATCACTTGATTGATAACCCATTTCATACAATATTATCTGACTTGCTCATGTTTTCCTGAAGCATTCATAAACATGAGAAAAGATAATCTGAACTCATTATTCATGAGATATATGTATACAAAGGAATGAATTAAATTAAGTACATAATGACCTAAATTTAAAATCAATTGTGGTTAGATTGGAAATTGTGACTAATAGATAACAATGCCATACACAGGCTTCCTAGTCACCTGTCAAGGGGACAAAAAATTCTTTTCTATTTGAGCAAGAATCCAAACTTACAGAGTAAGTTATATCCATGGTATATGTGGACCATATCCAAATTTTCTAGGAGAATTTAGATACAACATTAAATATTGGGTAACTTCTATTCTTTGCAGTAGCTCTGACCATTTCTGTGATTTATCACACAATGTCCCCTCAATTGCTCATGGCTCAGCGCCTATTTTGTCTTTTTCACTGCAGTTCTTCTTTATTTTAAGATTTAAAGGCCTTCCCTCCCCCTTTATAAAACTCTTAAATCTTCCTTTTTCATTATACTTTAGCAGCCTGACGTTTAACAAATATTACCCATTATTATCTTCTTTCCTGGACTCTCTTATTCAGGATTTATTCCCCATGGGTCCTTAGAGTGCCAAGAGCTTTCCCCTTTCCATTACATTGTCTTGCAACTTCCTCCTCCCTAAAGATAATTCCTCTTAGGCTTCTTGCTCTTCAGCTCTACAAGGAAAGCAAGAAAGCAATCACCCTTTGAAAAAAACCTCACATCTCAATAGACTATGAAATGTCACACCAACACTCATAATTCTTTGAGAAAAATACTTTCAGTACAACTCACAATTCACTTAAAAAAAAACAATGCTTGTATTGGCAGGATTTCAACCATTGCTATCCATTATCTCTGAGACCTAACAGAATAAAGGGAACAATTATATGGTTGTTAATGCATGTTATGGAATTTATTTCCTACTATAAATAGTTGCAGTAACAGGAATTAGCGCATAAAAGTAAAAATATTCAATAGATTATAGATAGTAGGATACTAACTTTAAATACTAGTTTATATTTATTTTTATGAAAACATATTTTAGTAGATTCCTGAATATCAGAGTAAGGTAAGCTTTTCTGATATGGGCTAAACAGTGAGTATTTCAGGCTTAACTAGCCATCTGCTCTCTGTTATAATAGCTGTGGTCCGCTATAATGGCAGGCATGTGTAATCCACAGATGAATGGGTTGGGCTGGGTTCTAATATAGTTTCATTTATGAACACTGACTTTTGAATGTCATATAATTTTGACTTTACAAAATACTATTATTTTGACAATTTCAACCACCTAAAACGCAAAGACTGTAATTAGTTTGTGGATTGTAGAAAAACAAGCTGGATTTGACTCGTGGGTCAAAGTTTGCTGATTCTGTTAACACGTAAGGAATTGCATTTTATTTTTTAGTGACCTTTGACATATAGTGTGCCTTATTCTTACCAAAGGGAAGAAGGATTCCAATTCATGATTCATTATGACAAAATTTGACTAGGAAAACCAAAGCCCAAAGTTTTAATTAATATATATTTTTTGTAGGAACTTCACCTAGGCAGTGAATCTCATCACCAGTAGAGGCAAAGGAATGGGGTTTGGACACAACTAAACTCTGTTACTGATTTGCTAATGGTGTTCCCCAGGACATTCCTGAAACATGTTTTTTTTTTTTTTTTTTTTTTTTTTTAGAAAATGTGATACAGATATTCTGTATCTGTCAATAGTTTCAACAATAGTTTTTGAATAATTCTATTACTTTAAAATTGGAAAATTTTGATTCCCATGGGAAACAGGTTTGAAGAACAAATGAAACCTATCAAAGTGATTACTTCTAAATAACAGCAGCAAAACAAACCAAATGAACAAGAAACAGTAGAAACATACCAATGCTATTTTTGCATCTTACATAATTAATTGTGAATTCAGAAATAGTAACTTCTATGTACAATTTACTATTAGGAGACCCTAAACTTATCAGGGTCTCCCAAATCTCTCTTTGTAAGCAGATGTTTGTAAATACATTGTAAATATATTGTACATTACGGCAGATGGTACACAAGTCAGGATGTATGCTACTTGGTTTTCTATGTAAGTGTTCAGTGTTAAGTGTTCTTGTGTAACTCATGAGTTGGTGATGTCTGCCGTCTTGTATTCCTGGCCATATCATTATCTTTTTTTTTTTTTTTTTGACATCAACCACTAGTGTTTTCAGTCACTCCTAATTTTCTATCTGTTTCTTTTCTAGCTTTGTAAAGCAAATGTGACCTATTTACATACATTACAACCAAAAGTTTTACAGTTGTCTTCAGACTATATAGAAATAAATTGGCCTATTCATTTGTTAGTACAGAAAATGCGTTAGTGGGGCTGGAAAGATGGCTCAGAGGATAAAGGCACTTGCTTGCAAAGCCTGCTAATCAGGATTCAGTTCTCCAGTACCCACATAAAGCCAGATGCACAAAGTGGTGCATGCTTCTGGAGTTAATTTGCAGTGGCAAGAGTCCTTGCCACACTCATTCATTATCTCTCTCTCCCTCAGAAATAAATACTATAAATGTGTTAACAACAATTACTATTCAAATTACTATCCCTGAGTCATAGTGAGTTTTAAGTCTGCTTAATTATTAAGATCTTAAGTGACTCTAGACATCTGCTTTGGGTTGTGTTGGATATCACTGGTGTCTGTCTCCATTGAGCATTCATGGGTTATCTGACTTGTGTGGTGATAGGTCTCTTGTTTTTCTCATATTTTTTCATAGGTTTCATTTGAGCCTTGTATGATAGGCCAGAGGTGGTGCATCTCCTGCCAAGATGTCACCCATCATCCCATGTCCTGATCTCTTAGCCAATCAGTAAGCCACTGATTACCCTCCTAGTTTCAGTGATACTATTGCACAGATGAGAACTTCTTGACTTACTGGTGTCTTCCATGTAGCAGTGTGTTTAGGATTCTAGTGACATCAGTCTCTATTATATATCAGTGTTCTCTGCTTTCTCCAAATTTCACTGACCAATTTTATCATCTGGGAGCTGGTTACCTTTCTGGATCTATCAGGATCTCTCAGTGTTGTGTGACACACTCTGTGGTTTCTTCAGCAATAGAGTCTTACATATGGCCTGGGATGGGTATTCAAGAGCTTTGACAGAAGTCTGTCATGTTTTGGGGTCCTTGTATGCCTTTTTGATCAACTGCTCTGTGTGGGAAGGAACTAATGACTAGCACAAGGAGATGCAGGCCTGAGCAATTTTTCATGGGGTTAGGCTTCCTTCTGCTCTTTATTCATGGCCCCTCTTACCAGGTGATGCCCAAAGCTTCCTCAGAAGCTTTAAATAATTTATAGTATTGATTCTTTATTTGTTTTGCTTATTGTATGTCTCCCCACCTTTCTCTTCCTCCCACACTCCACCCAAGTTCCTTCCATCTCTTTTTATAGTCTCTCAGTTCACCTGTCAGGTTTGCTTCAGGATAGATTTGGCTATCTGAGGTCTTTTGCCATTCCAAATATTTTTTGAGATTATTTTTTCTATGTTTGTAAATAATGAAGCTGGGATTTTTATTCGCATGGCACTGAATCTGTATATTGCTTTTGGAAGAATTACCATTTTTACTATATTAATTCTACCTATCCAGGAACATGAAATATCTTTCCATCTTTTCACATCCTCCTCTATATCCTTATTTTTTTATATTAAGGGGAGAGTGCAAACACAGTCCCCCACTACCACAAATTGTGCAGTTGAGTTTCCTGCATTTGGGGAAATCACAGGGGTCAGCACATCCAGAGTGCAATGGATAAGCCTTGCTCTGGGAAAACCACCTTCGTGATCATGGTATCTCCCCTGCTAGGTAAGTATACTATTTCCTTCTTGAGTGTTTTAATGTTTTTCATTATATAAGTCTTTCACACACTTGTGTTATTCCAAGGCAATTGATTTTTTTGAGGTGATTGAAAATTGGACAGCCTTTCTGATTTCTTTTTCTGTATGCATGTCATTTACATACAGGAAGGCTACTGGTTTTTGTGTATTAATTTTGTATCCTGCCACTTTGCTAAAGAAATTTATCACTTTTAGGAGTTTACTGGTACTATTGTTTGGGTCTGTTATGTATAGGATCATGTCATCTGCAAAAAGGGATAGTTTTACTTCTTCCTTTCCAATATGAATCCCTTTTATGCCCTTTATCCTCTCTTATTGCTTGGGCTAGAAGTTCAAGCACTGTGTTGAAGTGCAGTGGTGAAAGTGGACATCCCTGTCTTGTTCCTAATTCTAGTGGCAACTCCTTGAGTCTTTCCCCATTGAGTATGATTTGAGCTTTAGAAGTTTTGTATATTGCCTTTATTATGTTGAGGTATAAGCCTTCTATGCCCTGCGTCTCCAGTGTTTTGATGATGTAGTGGTGTTTCATTTTGTCGAAGGCCTTCTCTGTGTTGATTGAGATGACCATTTGGTTCTTGTGGTTGAGTCTATTAATGGGATGGATTACATTAATCGTCTTCCACATTTGAACCATCCCTGCATCCCTGGGATGAAGCCTACCTGGTCAAGGTGGATAATACTCTTGATGTGTTGTTGGATATGTTTTGTTCAGGATTTTCTTCAGGATTTTTGCATCTAAGTTTATTAGGGATATGGGTCTGTAATTTCCTTTTCTTATTGTGTTTATTTTCTACTTTATAAGACTAAAACTACCGAGTGTGGTGGCACGTGCCTTTAATCCCAGCACCCGGGAGGTAGAGGTAGGAGGATCGCCATGAGTTCAAGGCCAGCCTAAGACTACATATTGAATTCCAGGTCAGCCTGGGCTAGAGTGAGACCCTACCTCAAAAAACCAAAAACAAAACAAAAAAAAAAGACTAAAACTGAAACTCATAATAACATTTGTTTCTCAGTACTATGCTAATTTATTTTTTTCTGATAGTGGTTTGATTTTACATGATGCCCATAATATTATTTGTAAAATTAGTTTTTTGGTATAATAAAATATATTACTATCTTTTCTTGGGTTTAATAAAGACACTTTCATAGCCAGATCCAGTGGGGCATACCCCACATTCATTAAATTAAAGCAGAAGGATTAAATGTTTTTCCTAAGCACTTAGAGAGACTCTTTTAGGTGGGGAGGGAAGGAGAAAGAGGGATGGAGACAAGATGAAAAGACATTTCCACTACAATATTATAGTTATAAGGCATTTTATTTTTCTAACACTTTGTAGTGGTTTCTTTTAGCTATGGTTAGAGAAGGCAAATAGTATAATGGTATTAATAAAAATATTGTTAATTTTAAAATTAGCAATTTTTGTTTTAATAACATTTGCTCAATGCTTCATCTTTTTCCACAGATAAAGTGCCATTTATCATATTATCTTTTGACCTTGTATGATTGCATTGTTATTATGCCTTGTTCTTCAACCACAATTTTAATTATTGGAGCTTTGAAATATATTTACTATCTGACAAAGAAAAAAATCCTCATTCATACTGTAGATGTCTCTTAAAAATATTTGCTTTAAAATAAATATAATATTTATTGTTGGAAATTTAGGAAATGCATATAAGTAAGATAAATTAAAGTGCCTCCCAGAGATAACGGCAGCTTAAACCTGAGCATTTGCCTTTCCAGTCTTTTTTTAGTGCATGAGCAATTTCCTGGCATGATTTGGACTTAACAGGATCAACTATTTAAGGGATCTTGTTTCTACTAAGACTAATAAATAGGATTGGGGCTCCATGCAGCTGTTGCTGTGTTTATCCCACAAGATATAACCTGATAAAAGCTGAAAGGACCCATGGAAGCTAATGCTGGAGTTTCAGGAAAAGTCTCTGATATTAAACAAAGGCTGAACTGTGTTTAGTTTTTCTTTTCAGCTAAGATACTCAACAGCTGTTTAAAAATGGACTTTTCTTATCAAAACTGTACAGGAAA
>PVHP010021928.1:0-28919 GCA_004024765.1 Zapus hudsonius
CCCCCCGGAGATATATGTGACTCATTAAACCCACACACCACTGCCTTCATACATCACTTCCTGCCCTTCCAGCCCTCAAAGGGTAGGGGGTTAGGTGAGGTGGTCTTTGTAGGTCAGACCCCAGGATGCAGATCAGAGTAGAGATAGATAGAAAATAACCAACACATCTCTTAGCGATGATATGGAAATTATTTAAAATAAAAGACATAAAAATACTTAGTGAACATTGATTTGTATATCATATGTGTCTCTCCTTATTTTATAAAGTGCTTTTGAGTTTACAACATATTTTCTAGGGTCCCCTGTCACTACAATACTGATAACTGCCACCCATGTGCTGAAAGGAATGAAGGTGTCCTTCTCCTGAGAAGCCTGGAAAGTTCAGATTCAAGATCAGAGAGCACTGGGCATGGTAGCAGAGTCTTTCTTTGAGCTGGACTTTGACACTGGTTCTGTTTCTCCCATGGTGATATGTTTCCATTGATAGTAACCAGTGAGCATCACCTCTGTGTCAGAGCCCCGGTGCAGCAAGGCATGGTCATGTGACTTAAAAACCACCTGACAAAAGAGAAGAACAAGAAAAAAGCATGTTCCTGAGCAGACACAGGCAAGAAGAAGTGTTATGTGGTGAGTGACAAAAACCTTTCTTAGAAGGAAACAGCTGAGCCAATGATAAGTGTCATGAAGCAAGGGGTTGGGATTGGTTGAAGACATGGACCCATCCTTCCTTCCTTCCCCCTTTCCACTGTGCTGCCTGGCATTGGATGTCTCACTCACAGCTGCCTCCTGGGGCTAGACTGGAGGGAACCTGGTCTTCTAGCATCTGGCACTTCAGAGTTTCTACAGCGAGCCAGACTCTACCCCAGGGCACAGAGGGATCCTGTACAGTGTGTTTAGGCCCCTGTTATTTGTGACTCCTGTCTCAGCCAGACTCATTCTTAACCCACATATCAAGTCTTGACCATGCTGTCCAGCAGGACTCCCCAGGTAGCTGCTGGAGTGGATATTCACACCACCGTCTGCAGGATGGGCAGGACCCAGGAAGTCTGAAGAGACACTTTGTCAGCCTGCTGTTGTGTGCACTCTCTGGGGATTTCCTAGAGGAATTGATCCTCTAGGCAGGGCACCCATGACAGAGCAAAGGCCAAGTTTACTAGAGTTCACCCTGGTGAACCAATGAGTTTATCAGGCTTCCTTACGGAGCATACGTGAGGGGCTGCTAGACCCCAAAGCGGCTGAAGTATTGAACGGTATTATCCCAGCATGGATGACGACCGCTCCATAACTCCCTGTCCCTGGATTGTCCACCCACTAAATACTCCATCTCTCACTAAGACCATCAGATCTGTGTACCGTGGCATACAGCTGATACAGGGGTACCTGAGAGCTCATGTGGGTCTCCCCACCCCTCTCCTTCTATGGGAGAATGTCAACAGGCCCAATCTCAAGAGAGCCCTTGGGAGTGGTCACAGCTGCTTCTGATAAAGATGTTATTTATCTCTGAGGACCATGTCACACAACACCTGGGTTCATCAGTGGCTTGCAGGATCCCTGGGAGGGGCTGTCATTTCCATGGCAACACCAGGCTGTCATTGTAACTTCCAGAACAACTGTCTCTCCTCCACCTTCTTCTCTTCTCTCTTTAGCCTGTGGCTTTTGTGCCACACAAGCAGCTGGACTGTGGCACTTTTGGCATCATGCCCAGGAGCCCATGTTTAGACCATGTTTAGAGGACAAGGACTCAGGTCACTACCATGGCAACTCATGTTAGCACCTGGAGAGGTGATTTTTCAGAGATGGGGACGGAAGACAGTTTCTTGGCACAAGACAGGTTTGGGCAGAAATCCTACAGATGTTCTTAGCAGAAGAGTGAGCGGGACTTGCTCTTCCGTGGATGTTCACTCCTACCTTCATGTGGGATGGCCAAGAGACTCATCCAGAAAACATCTGACAACAGAGAAGAACAAGCTTTTAAAAAGCATGTCCTTGAGAAGACGCAAGGCAAGACTGTGTGTCCAGATTCAGGGACAGTCATTCAGCCTTGGGAAGGCCAGGTGACCCTTGAAAATATTATTTCCGGGGCCATGTCATGATCTTGATGGTGCTCATTTATTGCCGATTGCCCCTTACTTACTCACTTGATGTAGAAGGCTGTCGTGGAGAATAAATAAAATCAAAACCATAGAAAAGTGCATGGTTTTTAGCTCAACATCTGGCCCATAGAAATTGTTCCTGAACATTACCGCTTGGTCTCCACGTAGGGCCAAGCAGGTGAAGGGACCTGAGTGTGTCCTGTGGATGTGGACAAGGTCAACTCCAGTCTGAGACTCAGCTTAATTCAATGAAAGCTAAGAGGTTGGGAGTGATATTTACCATGGGAACATCAACTCAGATATTGGGTCCATGCAACATATTTGCCATGACCCTACTATCATCTTTTCCTCACTTCTTTGAGCCATTCCTGGGGCTTCCTCAGCTGGGATCTGGTGGATCTCTGCTCATACTTTGGGAAGCCACAGATGCAAGGGACCAGTAGCAAGAATCCACAGGGGGTTCGGAAGACTGCCCATTGTGACATAAGCATTCATTCCATGACAACGGGCATTCCAGGTCTCCCCTGAGTGTTGGCTGGGAAGAGATCAGGGAGAGAAGGAAAAGGAGTGGCTCTCCCAATGCCTCAAGCATCTGAGGCCATGGAGAGGTGAGAAGGTCCACCTCAGCACCTTTGGATCCCAGGAAAGGATGACCAAAGGGAGGTGTTTCAACCCCACTTTGGACAAGGATGGAAGATGGGTAAGAAAGATGGCACCCTTGGAGGCTTTCTTATGCTGTGTGGCTGTGGTCAAGGGCACTGAACTGAGTCCAGATCCCCTCATGGCAACATGAATGAAGAGCCCTCTTTGTTCCTTCACCTGTGAATGGGACTCCCACATGTAAAGCTGGGCATGGTGGTAAACCTGTGTTCCCTGTACTTGGAGGCTGAGGCAGGGGGATAGATAGTTCCAGACCTTCCTAGTCACTTGATAAGACCCTGTATAAAACAAGAGAGCTAGAGAGATGGCTGAGAGGTTAAAGGTACTTGATCTGATTCCCCAGAACCCACGCAAAGCCAGATGCACAAAGTGGCACATGCATCTGGAGTTTGCTAACAGTGGCAAGAAGTCTTGGCATGCCCATTCTCTCTCTCTCTCTCTCTCTCTGCTTTCAAATAATTTCAAAAAACATTTAAAAAATAAAAGTAAAAAAGGAAGGAAAGAAGAGAAGGAGGGAGGAAGGGAGAGAGGGATATGGAAGGAAGGAAGGAGAGAGGAAGGAAATTCTTAGTACACTGGGCTCTTGTAGTCCTTTGGGCTGCAAGTGATGCCTCCTCTTCTCTTCCTTTTCTCACATTATCTATCTTCCAACATACTACATGCTTCACTATATTATTATCTATCTTCTAACATACTACATACTTCACTATATTATATCAACTATTTGTCTCCTCTTCCTCGAATGTAAGCTCCTTGAGGGCCAGGACCTTTGTGTTTCTTACTCAATGATGCCTCTGCAAATCCTAGAACTACCAGTATCTGGTGCATGGGACACTCTCAATATTTGTTTGGAGAATTATTATGATATTTGAACTCTCTAACCTCTGGCCTCTCTGGGTCACATTGCACAAAGGATTATCTTGGGCCACATATTAAGATTACAAAAATTGCTGTCCCACCAGACTATGAAATGGATGGAGCTCAGAACAAACCCTCTTCCTGTCTCCATCACTGGGAAACTGTCCTGTAGTGGGATGTTTGAATATCATTGGGACGGATAAAAAAAACTGTGGGGATTTTTTTTTCAAGGTAGGGTCTCAGTCTAACCCAGGCTAACTGTGGGGATTTTTAAAGTTGATCTGAATGCATTGCATTTTACATGTATGGTTATCATTTTATGGGGACCAGGGGTGGATTGTAGTGGTTTGATTCAGTTGTCCCCCATAAACTTAATGTGTTCTGAATGCTTGATCCCCAGCTGATGGCAGTTTTGGAATTGGAACCTTGTTGGAGTTGTGTTGTTGGAGGTGGGCTTATAGGGTTATAGCCAGCTTCCCCTTGCCAGTGTTTGGCACACCTTCCTGCCGCTGTTGCAGTGCTGTGGTGGAGATGACGTCCACCCTCTGCTCATGCTATCGTCTTCCCTGCCATCATGGAGCTTTCCTTCAAGTCTGTAAGCCTAATAAACCCATTCCTTCCCTCAAGCTGCTTTGGTTAGGTTCTTTGTTGCAGCAATGAGAAAGATGACTACAACATGTCCCTTCCAGCTTCATGCACTTTCCCAGGCCCCTCCTGGGTTAGTTACTTTCTCATTGCTGGGACTCATGCCAGGCCAGAAGCAGCTCTTTGGTGGGGAAAACATGGGAACAGTAGGAATTTGGCATCACATTACCACAGAAAGCAGAGAGGGCGAGCAGGGCTTTACTACAAAACCTCAAGGCCTACCTCCACGGACATGTTTCCCAGGAGTTCCACAACCTTCCCTAACAACACTACCATGAATATTTTACATTTCAGCCTTCCCCACCCACCCTTGTGGAGATGAGGTCTGGCTATGGAGCCCTAGATGACCTAGAACTCTAGGTAAACCTGGTTGGCCTTGAACTGATCAAGATCTACCTGCCTCTGGGGGTGCTGGGATTATAGACATGAGCCCCCACCTGTGAATTAAGTGATTGGGTCACACGATGCTGCCCAGGCTGGTCCCAATTTCTTTGGCTCATGTGACCCTTCTGTCTTGAGGTCACTGACAGACAGCCCCAAGGGGGAGTATCACAAATCTCACTGTTCTACCATCTTTCAGAAGCATCTGTGCCCCTCCCAAGTGTGAGTTCTTTGGCTTGTTGATGTTGGCTCTTTAGTTGTCTACTTCCTGCACTCGTGGGCACCTTCCATTTCTAGTTCCTACAGCTCATTCATGCAAGGAATGTTCTAGGGACACCAGGCACATCTTCCCAACCAGATGCAGAATCCGAGGAGACCCGGTGTTCACTGCTTTTTGGCAGAAAAACATGAAGGTTTTGTTTGTTTAAAAATGGGGGAAAGACTTTGATAAATTTATGTCTTTAGAATTTAAAAAGCCAACTGGACCATTTTGACAGTCTTGGACTAAAGCTAAAAAGCTTAATCTAATCTTGTTTTTGTTGTTGTTGTTGTTTTGTTTTGTTTTTGCTTGTAAAAGAAAGCATTCTGGTCAAAGATGAGAGGGCTGTGGTGGGGCTCAGAGGAGCTTCAAGCTACTTATGTTTGTCTTGTATATGTGCACACACTTGCTCTCTCTCACACACTCACAAAATATACAATCTGCTTCATTCCACTAAAATCAGAACTAATGTATGAAATATACACAATACAATAGAAAAGTATACGTAAAACAAACATTTTAACCAGTTTAAATATGTATTAGAATAAGAGACTGAGACTGTGAAAAGTTTGACTCTGAGTTCCCTGGCAGCCAAAATAAAACGGGAAATAGTGTCAACCACAAAATATTAACAGCCATGAGGAGAAAAATGCTTCTAAGACTAAGCTTCCTCTCCTTCATCAGCCTCTGTTGTAGTCAGTTCCATGTTGCTGGGACAAACTTCCAAACAGACACGTTTGCCTGCAAACAAACACGGTTTAGGGGAGGAAGGGGATTTATTTCAAGCTTACAGATCCAAGGGAAGTTCCATCAATGGTGGAAGGAGCTGGCCCTCTTACACAGATCCAAGCAGAGAGAAACAACCTAACACCCAGCAAATACCAAAAAGAAGCAAACAGGGACCCTGCCAGAGCTCATACCTGCTCTGCACACATGTTTGGGGTGGAATTCAGATCTGTCCCCAGTGACACCTCCTCCAGCAAGCTGCTGGAGATTTAAGCAAGAATTTTAACCTTAATCAAAAAATACCTGAGGCCACGTGGGACATACATTCAAACTACCACACCTACGTATCAAACTCTGCAGAAGCAGGTAGAGTAGGGCTGGAAAACTGTTCCAAGGAGTTTCAGAGCTCCAGGTTCTTTTTATAACCCTGGTGCTTGGAGAGTCTTTGTCTAGGTAGTGAGCCTGCGGAAGTTTGAATTAGATGTCCCTTATAAACTCATGTGTTTTGAATGCTTGATAGCCAGCTGATGGTAATTTGGGAGGTGGAGCCTTGCTTGAGGAGCTGTTGGGGACAGGCTTTGGTGTGTTACAGCCAGCCCTCCCTTGCTAGAGTGTGGCTTGCTCTTGTGCTGCTGTTTCGCACCTACTGTGGCAGAGGAGATGTCCAGCCTCTGCACATGGCAACCTTTCCTGCCACCATGGAGCCTTCCCCTGGAGAAGACTGTAAACCAAAGTAAACCCTTTCCTCCTATAGGCTGCTTTTGTTCAGTGCTTTGCGCCAGCCACATGAAGAGCCCATACTCCAGGCAGGAAAATGAGAGGAAGATCAAATCACAGTAAGACAGAAGATACCTGTCACTCAGGCTGCTCCTTTTTTTATCAGGGAAAGGATGCTCCCCAGGAACCTTCCCCCATACTCCTGGGCTTCTGGCTTATTGGTCACATGGCAAATTTAGCTGCAAGGGAGTCTCGTAAGAATTTCTTTTATTAAGACAACCTCATTGGCATATAAAATTATTTATTTATTTATTTGTATGGAGAGAGAGAGGGAAAGAATGGGCACAGCAGGGCCTCTAGCTTCTGCAAACAAACTCCAGATGCATGTGCCATGTTGTGCATCTGGCTTTACGTAGGTACTGGGGAATTGAACTCGGGTCATTAGCTTTTGCAGGCAAGCACCTTAACCACTGAGCCATCTCTCCAGTCACACGCTAGCATTTTAAATAAAGCCAAGTTCCACTATGAGTAAAGTGAGGCTCCACGTGTCATAGGTAGAAGCTTCCTGTCATCTTCTAGTCTCAAGCCCTGCAGGGTAGTCTGGCATCAGATGGGGAGGCATTGCCCCCCTCACCCCCACCCACTTATACCTTTGGCATGGATCCTTTCAGCTGTCAGCACCTTTGTCACTATGTCAGCATAAAAAGTTTAGTGCTGATCATGAAGTTTCCCCAAGTAACTTATAGACGAGTTGGGAAAATGAAAGCAACTGTTGGCTTTGAATCATCAGTAACCCATGTGAGAGAACAGTAATTGTCCCATTAGAGGTGACAGTCATTTTGTAGTTGACCTTGCTGGTTGTAATCTGGCTTTTGCCAGGCAAGAGAGACTCTTTTTTTCACTCACTTTCACTTTCATATTTAATATTTCAGTCACTGGATGATTGAAGGCAGCAAAAATTTCACCGCCAACTAGTTAAAAAGCTATATTTCATGGTTACAATATCTAACAGAAGGGTTTATTCCGCAGCTATCACATTATGGCCATTTAAATATATATTTTAAAAGAGTGGAATTAAAATGCTAGAGACAGTTTTTTACAGTGATTTAGTCCCTAGACTTACAGAATACTAATGAATTCAAGTCAGTTGTCATTTAACCAGAGTGAGCAATCCTCCCTGCTGCCTGAGCAACCTCCCTGCCAGCCCGATTCCCCATCTTCCCTGAGAGGGAGAGGGGTGCTACTCAGTCACATGGAGAAAGGGAAAAGTGGGGGTGAAAGCTTGGTGTCGCTTTGTATTAGTTTATGGATAAACAACACTTTCAGATAGCTCAGCGGGTAAGAGTGGTTGCTGCAAGCTCGAAGGTTCTAAGAAGGGCTGATTCATCCTGAGTTCAATTGCCAGCACCCACTTTCAGCTTGGCATGGCCTTGCTCACCTGTGACCCCAGTCTCGTGGGGAGCAGTGATCAGAATCACTGGGGTTCTGCATTCAGAGACTGTCTCAAGGAAATACATGGATAAGCCATGGAGGAGGGCATCCATATTCTCCTCTGGCCTCCACACCACGCACAAGAGCATGCATCTGCACGTAGACGTGCGTATACTACACATACACATACCCCTTCCCCAAAAGACCTTTAAAATATCATCCAGAACAAATTAGAAATATATGTAAATTGGCTGAAAATTTTCCAGAGTGAGTTACTAAGTGATAAGGGGCAAAGCAGGATGGACATGATCTGTCTTCTTCACAGGACACATGAGGGCACAGCTAACATTGTTACCTATGTGGAGGTGACAGGAAGGGGAGGGAGAAGGCAACCCAAAGTTGCTGGTGAACAAAAAGGCACCCAGCCTGGGGAGATAGATGGATTGGTACAGTGCTTTCCTTACAAGCATAAAAAGTCAGGTATATGGCTGTGATGGTTAGTTAAGTTTTGTTGTCAACTTGATCTTTTTAGTAATCTTGGGTGGATCTCTGAGTATGTTCACAGGAAGGCAGCTCTTTCACTAGGGGGCAGGATGTAAAGAAGCTCAGGGGAGCTAGAAACAAATATCCTTTCCTAGGAGGGCAGTGTAGGAAGGACATTCCAGAGACTCAGGGAGTCGACAAGTTTGGAAAGGGGTTGCAAGACCCCAGCCTAAGGCTATATAAAAGGGGAGAAAATTTCTCTCCCACTGCCTGTTTTGTTGGTGTGTGTCTGGTGTTGGGCATGGGTTTCTCTCTCTGCTTTGATCTGGGAAAGGAGGCCAGCCTCTTTCTCTATTATGGATCTTCCCCTGGACCTGTAGCTTCAATAAATCCTTTCCTCCCATAAGCTGTGCTTGGTTTGGAGATTCATCCCAGCAGCGTGTGGCTGACTACAACAATGGCATATACCTTTAATCTCAGTGCTGGGGAGGCAGAGACAGATGGATACTTGGGGTTTGCTGGCCAGCCAGTCTAGCCTACTTGGTGAGCTCCAAGTAGAGCCACCAAATTGAGCCAGTGAGAGACCATGTCTCAAAAGAAGTAGAGGGTACCTAAGGACACTCACTGTAGGCTCTTCTTCAATGTATGTATACATACATTTGCACCCCCCCCCCCACACCAGATAGATGGATGATAGATAGATAGACAGATAGGCAGTCAACGTTCAGAAATTAAATACTACCATATGTGATTTCTAAAAATTATGAATGTTTTATCATATTGCCAATGATAACAAGTACAAAATTACCCATACATGTACATTCAGAACAGAATTAGAAAATGGTACTCTCCAAAGACTTAAGGGGAAAGGGTGATGGGATTTCAGGAGATTTTTATCTCATTCTCTTTTTTCTTTTCTGGTATTGAGATTGAGCCCAAGGCTTTGTACCTGTTAGCCAAGCATGCTACCACTGAGCTCTGTTTCCAGGCCTCCCCTTCCTTTTGCTTTTTAATTGTGAAGCTGTATTTTACTAAATTGGTCAGGCTGGCTGTGAATTCACTGTCATCCAGGCTCCTGAGTAGCTAGGATTTTAGGCCCTGCACCACCAGGTCCATTTCCCTATGCTTTTCGTTACTGAGTTTTTAAACCAGGAGTATATATCACAGTTCTTATGAGAAACAAATTATTTATGTTGTGGGAAAAAAAACAATGTAATATACACACATGGTTAAGGAACACTTAGATGACAGAGAGTGGTAGTCTGTGGAAAGAAAGTTCCTTCTCTCTGGTGCCATCACCTCAGGGACTCATGGCAATTCTCCTGTCATAGCTTTCTGAGTGTTGACATTCCAGGTGTGAGCCACTATGTTGAGCTGTTGGGTTGAGTTTTAAGAGGTGCCATTCAAATAAGACGGAGTGAGTTCCTGTAACCATCTAGTGAAGGCTGAAGACTGAGGCTGGGGAGAGCTGCCTCCTGAAGGTCACCTTGAGGTCACAATCCTCTTCTTAGGAAGCCTAGGAATCCATCCAAGTGTTGATTGGTTAGGCTTTACAAAGGACAGGCCACCTCACTCTAGCTTAGGACAGCTCTGAGGGCCACCCCAGGCCCAGGGTTCCCTTAAAGGGACAGCAGAGGTCCTTATGGGGCCCACCTCTTATGCTCAGTGCTACTTCCTTTCTTCTCTTTTGAGGGTACACCCCAGGGGCACATGCACCAATCTTCTGGATCCTCACTGTTTCGGGTTCACGTTCTCCTCTTGCCTGCCTTCTAGACATCTGCCCTCTACTATCCTATGTTCTCATTGGACAGCCAGTGGGCCCTTGCTCCTCACCATCCCCTTGTCTGAGGCACCTTGCAGACCTCCAGCAAATAAGCTGCTAGGTTCCAAGTACTGGGAGCTCCTTGGTCACACGAAGACCTCTGACAGCACCTATCTGTCATCAAGGCCGCACCATCCTCATCAGGATGTGGAAGTATTTCCCGGCTCCTAGGTCCTGTATGGGTGACCCCTGTGGCTTGAAAAGTTTATCTCGGAAAGAACACTTGCAAGTTACACCGATCTCTAGCCTTCTCACTGTGTTCCAGAAGCACCCAAAACGTGTTTAATCACTTTATAGAGGAAGCCCTGCTACTTGGTACAGACTCCAATGTGTCTGGTTCTAATCAAGGCGTGTGCTGTGTTTCCAGTTCCCTCAAATTGTGCAGAAGACCCCAGAATCCATCACGACTGCTATGTTAAAAGAGCCCCTCTGTCCACACTTCTCTCAGCAAGTGGAGGCGAAGCTGCCGCCAATATACAAAGTCCGAGAGAAGGTGAGTTGGAACATGGGCCCCAGATGCAGCTAATCAGCTTCCTGGTAAGGAACTACCCACTTACCATACCCAGGTGTCCATGGCAGGCCCAGATGCTAAGGAGAGGGGGCTGCCTACTGGTGCCTACTGCGAGCAAGGCTCCCTCCCAGGATCCTTCAGACATGCTGTCAGGCCACTGACAGGCACATTCTACCTCCTGGCAAGCTCATGGGTAACTTCCAGACCACAGTGGCATTAAGGGTGACCATCAGCTACAGTCACCATGGGCCTTGGACCAGGCTCCAAGCTTCCGGGATGGGATCCCTGCTTCAAGGCTTCTGTGATCCATGAGCCTGAATACTTTTCCATCCTTGGCTCCAAATAAGGTGCTTCAGAAAAGGGCTGTGATGGTCAGGTTTTGTTGTCAACTTGGTTTTTTTGATCATCTTGGGTGGGTCTCTGAGGATGTTGACAGGAAGGCAGCCTCGCAGTAGAGGGCAGGATATACAGAAGGTCAGGGGAGCTAGAAGTAAATATCCTTTCCTGTGTGGGCTGTGCAGGAGGGAAATTCCAGAGACTCAGGAAGCCATTAAGTCTGGAGAAGGGTTGCAAGACCCCACCCTAAGTCTATATAAGGGGGAAGGAGATTTCTCTCCCTTAGCCCCCTGCCTGTTTGCTGTTGTGTGTGTGGTGTTGGTGATGGGTTCTCTCTCTGTTTGGACCTGTGAAAGAGGGTCAGCCTTTTTCACTGTTATGGAACTTCCCCTGGATCTGTAGCTTCAATAAATCCTTTCCTCCCATAACTATGCCTGGTTTGGAGATTCATCCCAGCTGCCTGTGGCAATGACAAGGACTTTACTGCTTTTCAGAAAGTTGGCAGTAAGGTTGGCTCAGGAAGCCTCAAACCTACACCCACACACTGATACCCCTCAGCCTGTCCCATTTTCTCCACACTGGTGATTGGCTTAATTAATCGCCTTTTGGGGAGGTCCCTTTGCCCCATGTCTCTTTCTTCCCCATCACTGCACCCCAGTTCCTGAGAGCATCCTGCAGCTCTGATGTGTCTTTTTTCATCTCTCCCCTGGTTGTCTCCAGCAAGCAGTAAACAACAGCTTCCCCTTCTCTGTGCATGACAACCGGCATAGCTTTCAGAACTGTGGATACTACCTTGACTCTGTGAGTACCTCTCTCCACATTGCTCAGGGTTAGAGCACTTGCTAGCAGGCATGAGACCACAGTTTGAGTTCTAGTACAGAAAACAAGCGACTGGGAAAGTGAGGAACAGCATCGGGTCTCTGGAGGAACAAAGATGTCAAAACCTCACAGGGTCTTAAACAAGACCCATCATAGGCCACAGAAAAATAGGACCTCTTGAAGCTCTTGGAGTTTGCATGCAGCTTTCAAAGCCTGCACCAGCCTTCTGTCTCCATTTGTGTGTGCTTTGTTCTTCCAAGTAATTTCCCATGGATTGTCTTGTAAGCCTCCTGGCTTTTCTCTGGAGGTGGTGTGTTCCCTGTTGCAGAGAACTTCAAGTCCAATAGTACATGTTAGCGATGGTTACATAGTGATCGCAATATGTGACAGAAATACAGTGCTACAAGTCTAGTTAAATTTTTAAAAATTTCTTTTTAAAAATATTTTTATTTATTTATTTGCAAGTAGAGAGAGAAATAATGAATGGGCATGCCAGGATCTCTTGCCACTGCAAACAAACTCCAGATGCATGTGCCACTTTGTGCATCTGGCTTTACATGGGTACTGGGGAATTAAATCTGGACCACCAGGCTTTGCAAGCAAATGCCTATAATTGTTGAGCCATCTCTTCAGTTCCAGATATATTTTTGACTTTCTATTTTCAGCTTCCAATGAGTTTACTGGAACATAAATCAAATCAAATTTGCATGTTTAGCCCAGTATTTCCCCAGATTATCAAGTCAACATATCATGAAACTGTTAATTTACAAATTAGTGAGATACAAATTTTTATTATTGGGATACATTAATTTTTTCAAACTAAGTTTTAAAAAAAATATTTTATTTGAGAAAGTGTATGTGTATGTGTGAGAGAGAGAGACACAGAGAGAGAGACAGAGAGAGAGAGACAGAGAGAGAATGGGCATGTCAGGGCCTCCAGCCAACTGCAAACGATCTCCAGACATGTGCACCACCTTGTGCGTCTGACTTTATGTGGGTACTGGGGAATTGAACTCAGGTTCTTCTATTTGCAGGCAAGCGCCTTAACCACTGAGTCATTTCTCTAGCCCCCAAACTAAGTTTTTAAAATCTGCTTTAGATTTTACATATCTCCATTTAGATGGTGTTGTGGTCAGCTTTCTAGTTGCTGTGCAGAAAGGACCCAAACAAAAGTGGCTTGTGGAGGAATGGGTTTATTTGGCTTACAGACTCGAGGGGAGACTCCATTCTGGCAGAGAAAACGATGGCATGAGCAGAGGGCTGGACATCACCTCTGCCACAGCACTGCAAACAGCGGCAGGAAGGTGTGCCAAATACTGGCAAGGGGGAGCTGGTTTATAACCCCATAAGCCCGTCCCCAACACCACAGCTCCATCGAGATTGTAAAATCCAAACTGCCATCAGCTGAGGATCAATTACCCAGAAAACATTCATTTGTTTGTGGGGGACACCTGGATCAAACCATGACAGATGGCTCACATTTAAATGCTCCATATCTAGTGGCTACTCTCCTGGACATCACAAGGTTAATGCGGGTGAGCTCTGAGACTCCTCAGCATGCTTGACGTCCATGACAAAGGATGCTGTCAGTCACAGCCGTCATTTATCAAACGTGACAGATCACAGCATTTTGTATTGTTTGATTCAATCCCCACAACACTCCTGTGGACTAATTGCTCTTCTCTGATTTGGAAATGAGAAAACTGAGAAGAAACATTATACCCAAGAAGCTCAGATAATACAGAATTAGATAAACTCACATCAAACTCACAGCCTTATTTCCCTTCCTTACAGCTTTACCTTGCTCATCATGGTTTGGTGGACAAAATTTGAGAATTCTTACAGTCCACACTCACATATCCACCAAAGTGAATGTCATATTAGAGACAGAAACAGGATTCCTATGGGTGATTAGCGGGTGTTGACAGCCTCGCAGAAAGCAATGGAGGTTTGCCCACTTCCTCTGTGTGCCAACACTCTTTCCTTTCACAGGAAAACAGTGCTATGGTCCATTCTTTGTCTTTGATATTGTTCATTGTTGGTTTCTGGTTTGTCTTCCACTATAAATAGATGCCACAGGTTTAAAAATAAACCCCCTAGGGCTGGAGAGATGGCTCAGCGGTTAAGGCACTTGCCTCTGGTGCCTAAGGCCCTGGGTTCAATTCCCCAGCACCCACATATGCCAGACACACAAGGTGGTGGCCCTGGTGCTCTCTCTCTCTCTCTCTCTCTCTCTGTATTTCTCTGCTTGAAAATGAATAAATAAAATATTTTAAAAAATAAACCCCCAAGTCACTATTTCTTTCTATAAGAATTTAAGCCATTTAGAACATTTGGACCATTTATATTTTGGGGTTTGTTTCTGCAACGTCATTCTGTTTCTTATTTGTCTTTTGTGTCATGTATCAATTGCATTTTCTTTCTTTTTCCTCCCTCTGCCCACTTTGGCTGAATCTGTTTGCTCCTTCGTACTTCAGATATTGTTGCCATGGTCACCTTCAAGTAGAAGTATTTTAGAAGTTGTATTAATGTGACGCTACTCTCTGAATAGAAAAACGAACACCCATGGCTTCCTCTGAGGACAAGGCTAGTCTTTCTGAGGGCCTTATCTCTGTACTTTCCTTTCTGGGGCTGATTGGACAATGGTCCTCATTGGCTTCTCCCAGTCCCTGGAGGTGGACTTCCATGGCTTCTGTCTGGAACTCACAGCAGAGCAGTGGTTCTGGCTCTCCAGTTAAAACCCTGTAGCTTCACTTGCAGATCTCTCTCCCTCTTTCTCTGTTCCCCTCCCCATCTGCCTCCTTCCCTCCTCTTCTCTCCTCTTCTGTGAATTCTTACATTTCCAATAGATTCCATGGTCACATGTTCAGCAAGAATCTTGCATCTCTTCCCCTGTTATTTTTTTTAAAATTTCTTTTTCTTTTCATTAAGATGTTTCAGAAGAGTATGTGGATAATGCTGTCAGCATCTTCATTTGTCCCTCCGGAGACTCCCCCCTTTCACAAATGCAACCTTCTACCTGAAATATGTTAACCCTGTGATGCCCGGACAGTAGATGTCCCTCCCCCTTTCCTCCCTGCCTCCGCCCACAGGCTGGGCTGTGTATAGAGACCACGCCAGGAACCGCTGCATTGCCTTTGGGGGTTTCCCTGCACAGATCTAAGTGCAGTGGTCCCTTGGTATCCACAGGACCTCCTGTGCATAGCAAGATCAGCAGATGCTCAAGTCTCTCACATAAAATGGTGTACTGTTTGCATATTACCACGCGTATCTTCTCATAGACATTAAATCATTTCTAAAATACTTATGATATATTCCACATAATGTCAATGCAATGCAAGTAGTGTTAATGTATTATTTAGGGAATAGCGACAATGTGTTCCATCTGGATGCCATTTAAAATATTCTTGATCCCTCCTAGTTAGTTGAATCTGAAGATGGTTGAACCCAAGGATGCCGGTGGCCTGCTCTGGGCCCTTTATAACCTCGCCTCACCTCACCCTGATTCAAGCATCCCACAGGCCCTGCTACTACCTGACTGATGGGCGAGGGAGCAGGCAGACTCACCTTACTGGTGCAGTCAATGCAATCCAGAGTCGGTTTCCTTTCAGTCCTGTGTCAAAGTTTTCCTTCTTAGTTTTCACTCAGCTGTGATGAAATCAAATGTACAATTTTGAATGCACAGTGATTCTCAGATTCATATGAGGTGTCTAGTGTTATCAAGAGAGCCAGTGCACAGACCCAAGACCTGCTTACTCCTGGGGAACCCATGGGGTAAAGACAGAGTTCAAAAAGAGCCCTGTGTCCACTGAGTGCTGGGAGGCAGCCTGAATTGGGGCAGGAAACTTCCCGCTTCCTGGGCGTTGAGGCCAGTTTATAGGTGATTTCTGGCTGAGCTCTCTCTAGTTTGGCCTTCCATATCTCTAGAAATCCAGTAGCATTGGTGGCCACAAGATACGACAAAGATGTTGTCAACTTACAGTGTTCAGCAGGTTGGATTTTATAACAATTGTCATATGTGTTTAAATGCGGACTCATCATGTAGCTGGTTTTAGTTGAAACTCTGAAAGACATGATCTTGAATGGATTCTCCCTTAATCTTCTCATTCTCCCCAGGGCTTGGGACGTAAGAAGATCTCCCCAGATAAGAGGCAACAGGTTTCTAGAAATTTCAACCTTTGGGCAAGTGACTTTATGCCATCATGCCTGGATGGCTTTTCAAATAACCAAATATCCTATGGCTACCTGGATGCCAAGGTGGTTTCAGACTTCAGACGTTTCCCCAGATGCTACGAGGAGAGGTGGAGCGCTATGGAATTCATCCCCAAGCAAAGCTATGCAGAGTTGTTGAAAAAGAAACCCAAAGCCAAGCTTGCTATCGACACAAAGGTTGCCTCTCCAGAGGAGCCCTAGTCCTTCCAGAAGATTCTTGATGAGTTGTGTAACGTTTCATCCAACATTGTAAAGTATGTTTCTGATTCAACACTAAGTCATGATCATTGAATTCCTTTTATAACTTTTAATCCTATTGGAAAATATTGAAATCTTTATGAAGGTATGGAAAGTTATATGACTATGTAAATAAATTTAAGATTGTCATGTTTTCCTTTGGGGGAGTTTTAAAAATTTACAAACTACATAACTTTTACCTTTTCATTGTCAATTCCAAAATGAAACAAAAGTTCCACAGATTCCATTCAACTCCTGTCCTTGTCCTGTCTCTAAAAGCCATTCTTGTTTGTGTTTTGTGTCTGTACACTCCATATCTGTACATAAATACACATGTTCTGAACACACATCTCACAATAGATAACATTCTATACCTTTCTGTCACTAATCCTGTATCTTAAAGTTCTTGTAACATCAGTGTAAGTTCTTTTTTTTTATTTTGTTTTGTTTTTCAAGATAGAGTCTCACTCTAGCCCAGGTTAATCTGGAACTCACTATGTAATCTCAGGGTGGCCTGAAATTCACAGAGATCCTCCTACCTCTGCCTCCTGAGTGCTGGGATTAAAGGCATGTGCCACCACGCCTGGCAATTCTTTTATATTTTTTTTAAAAAGAAATGGCTACATTTGATCCTCAAATATGGATGCATTTTTGTGTTTTAAAAATTAATTTTATTTATGTATTTAATTAGTTTTTGAGAGAGAGAGAGAGAGAGAGAGGCATGGGAATGCCAGGGCTCCCAGACACATACACCACTTTGTGCATCTGGCTTTATGTTGGTCCTGGGGAATCAAACCCTGGCTGTTAAACTTTGTAAGCAAGCACCTTTAATAGCTGAGCCAAGTCCCAGCCTTAGAAATTAATTTCTTATTAATGGTCATTTGTACTTTAATGAGTTTTAGGTCTTCCAGGGTTATGATGATCTCATAAAAATCATGCTGCATGAACATGTTAGACAGGCCAACCTCTTTGGGTACACGTTTCTGTACCTCTCAAGAACAAATGCTGAAATGTTACCAGATGTACAGTTCAAGTTCATGGCCAAGCTGCCTTTGAAAGACAGAACCTATTACCCCAGCCAATCATGTCTGTGAGTTTCTCCTTTTCTCTCATATTGTTTTTTGGGCATTTATAGACCAAAAATTTATCATTTTGTTAGCTTCTTCATTTTAGACCAAAAATGTCTTGTTTATTCTTGAATATTCTGCCTATGCATCAATTTTAGAATGTGGCTGCCAAGTAAAAACAAAAATCATTGCCAACTTGATAGGAATTTCCCCAAATTTAGATGGTAATTTATGGAAAATTGACAATTTTATACAGTGGCATATTTCTCCATTTATTCATATCTTCTTTTATATTTTTCAGTAAAGTTTATCATTTTCCTCATATAGGCTTGACATTTTTCTATGCCTATTATTGCATAGTTTGAAGATGTTAGGTATTTTTAATTTTTTTTTTTGGTTTTATTTTTGAGGTAGGGTCTTGCTCTAGCTCAGGCTGACTGGAATTCACTTTGTAGTTTCAGGGTGGCCTTGAACTCACTTCCATCCTCCTATCTCTGCCCAGTGCTGAGGTTAAAGGCATGTGCCACCATGCCTGGTTATTTTAAATTTTTTAAAGTTATGCTTTTACATTGGTTTAGGATAGAGAAAGTTATTAATTTTTGTATATGAATCTTTGACTTGTTCACTCAGCTATATTTTTCATAAATAAATAGACTAATAAACTTCTAATAATTTTCCATTTACTTCTTTTCTGCATTTTCTATGTAAAGAATTAAATCATTTGTGAAACTGATAACTTGGTATCATTTCTAACATTCATGCATCCCTATCTTATTGCATTAGACAGGGTCTAGATACAATTTTAACATTAGAATATTAGAACATTAAAACATTTTAATTTAATTTTATCTTTTTAAATTTTATTTATTTATTTTCAAGCAGAGAGATACAGAGAGAGAGAAAGAGAGAGAGAAAGAAAGAAAGAGAGAGAGAGAGAGAAAGAGAGAGAGAGAGAGAGAGAGAGAGAGAGCGCACACACACACCAGGGCCACCACCTTGTGGGTCTGGTTTATGTGGGTCCTAGGGAATTGAACCCAGGGTCTTAGGCACTAGAGACAAGTGTCTTAACTGCTGAGCCATCTCTCCAGCCCTTAATTTAATTTTATTTATGAATTTATGGGGCTGTTTCTAATGTGTCACCAAGAATCAAAGTTTATTGTAGGTTTCAGATGGTTTACCCTTGTTTGTGCTCTGAGAATTTCAGTGTTCTAGGCATTTTTTTAAACCCAAAATGTTTGTTTTTATCACTCTAGCCCAGACTGACCTGGACCTCAACTTTGTAGTCCCAGGCTGGCCTCGAACTCACGGTGATCATCATATCTCAGTCTCCTGAGAGCTGAGATTAGAAGGTGTGCCACCACGCCCAGCTTTCAAAATGTTTTTCATTACATGCATATCAAAAAAATTCTAACAAAATAAGAATAAATAGCGAGAAAAAGAATTTTCCTCCTATCCCCAAGCCACCATCTTTTTTAAAAAATAAGTTTATTTATTTATTTTATATTTTATTTATTCATTTTCAAGCAGAGATAGAGAGAGAGAGAGAGGGAGGGAGAGAGCACACCAGGGCCACCACCTTGTGGGTCTGGCTTATATAGCTACTGGGGACTTGAACCCAGGGCCTTAGGCACTGGAGGCAAATGCCTTAACCTCTGAGCCATCTCTCCAGCCCCCAAGCCACCATCTTTATTTTTGCTCACAGACCTAGCTCCATAGTGCACGCTTTCCCAGAGTCTCTCACACGTACACGTGAACTCACTCACACAAACGCTTAAAAGCACCTTTACAGACACCATGCCATTACTGCCTTCTGCCACTCCCTCACAGGTTATGCTTCTAAATGTGTCTTTGACGTCATTTCATATTAGTACTTAGACATTTTCTTTTTGTTATTTAAAAGATTGGGGGGGGGGCAGAGAATGTGGGTGTGCCAGGGCCTCTTGCTGCTGCAAACAAATTCCAGATGCATGTGTCACTTTGCGCATCTGGCTTTACATAGGTACTGGGGAATTGAACCCACGCCTGTAGGCTTTGCAAGCAAGCATTTTTAACACCCAATCTTTCTTCTTTTTATTTATTTATTTACTTATTTTAACATGGATGCCCATTGTTCCCTCACACGGACATACCATAGCTCCTGGACATTTTTGGTGGCCACTCGGGCCATTTCCAGTTTTTTCTTATGATAAAGCATTTAGAACAAATGTCTTTATAGATAAACATTTGCCTTCATCATAAGTACTTCTATATGTGAACTCACAAAAATGCATTTGTTAACTCCAGAGCGTGGGTTTTCAACTTTAATTCATAGTGTCAAATTTTCTAAATGAAGTCCTGCTCCAACTTGCCATTTCATTACAAGACGTGACATATGAGAGCTATTTTCCCACGCTCTCAGATTTTCAAACTACGTTTGCCAGCCTTTAGCCCCAAAATGCTATAGCATCTTAATTCACATTTTTTCCATTGCATATGGCTGTTGAAAAGCCATTCATATTTCTCTAGCTATGAACTATATCTGTATTCCCCAATTTTTCTATGAGTCTGTCTTATTCTTTAACCATTTATATGGGTTCTGTGTATATTAAGGTATTAAGCCTTTGAAATCAAATGTGCGCCAAGTCCTTTAGTTTGTTGTTTTTGTTCCTATATTTACTATAAACACACACCCACGTGCGTGTTTTAAATCACTAGCCTCTATTTCTTAGAGCAGTTTTAAGCTTCCAGAAACACTCAATGGAAAATGCCCATATTCTACACGCTCACTCTTCCCCACACCTCCCCTCCGCGATTTCTCCTGTTAGAAACACCTGGCTTTGATGTAGTCCATACTCATATTTTTAACCTTGCTACATTTCTTAGAAATGTAGTACAATAGGGCTGGAGAGATGGCTCAACGTTTAAGGCACTTGCCTCCAGTGCCTAAGGCCCCTGGTTCAATTCCCCAGGTCCCACATAAGCCAGACCCATAAGGCAGGTAGCCCTGGTGCTTTCTCTTTCTCTCTCTCTCTGCTTGAAAAATGAATAAATAAAATATTTTAAAAAAAAGCAATGTAGTACAATAAATGAAACTTTCATTCAATGGCTTTGGGATTCCATGCCTTCCTTTGTTTTTGAGAATGTTGTTAGTCTTTGCACTCTTGTTTGTGCCATTGTTTTTTAGTGTTTATGTATGGCTAACCTTAGCATACAGCAGTATTTGCTCTGAGAATTCCTGAGCTCATATACATTTTGTCCATGAATCTGTGACTGTCATGGGCATATTCATGGATTTTATGTTCCTAAACCATTATGTCATTTGGGATGAACTCCAGTTGGTTATGATGAGTTAGTCTTTAGAAACAGTGAGGATTTGATATAAAATGATATGAAAATATTTTCTCGGTAGAGGATTTCTAAGCCTTTGCAGTCATACTTTAGCTTTGAGTGGAAGAGCATCTCTGTTCTTTCTCGCCTTGGGACACAGCTCACACAACCACTGAAGCTACTGGAGGACGTGCTGTCATCAGGGATTGACCTTTGAATGCCTTTTGATTTAAGTTTTTATATATAAATGTTTTTTTATGAAATATTTTATTTACTTGTTTGAAAGAGAGAGTGAGGGAGAGAAAGAGACAGATAGAGAGAGAATGGACACGCCAGGGTCTCCAGCCACTGTAAACAAACTCCAGACACATGAGCCACCTCACCTTATGTAGACACTGGGGAATGGAACTTGGGTCCTTCTGCTTTGCAGGCAAACACCTTAACCACTAAGCCATTTCTCCAGCCCATGGTTTAGTTTTTTGGTCTGTACATATGATGCTAAGTTTTCTGGTCTGTACATGTGATGCTACTGTTTCTTTTTTCTTTCCAATTTTGATCACTTTTACTTGTAGATGAAAACATGTGTCTTCTAAGGATTTTAACATTTTCAGTGTGCTACTGAGTTACATGCTTTCGGGCTGTCCAGGCATGCGCTGGGCTTGGATATTCTGAAAGTAGCTCCCCTGCCTTTGTGGTCACCAGCCTACATTTATCTTACTGTTTTGCTTTTAACCTCAAGTTAGACTTTCATGATTTCAAATCCCTTTCTTGGGTTTATTTTGAATGTTCTTTTCAAGCTTTGCAAGGTTTCAGCACAACTCAATTCTTTTCAACCTTATGTGATTTTTTTTTTTTTTTGGAGATGAAGCTATTCCATTCAGATGTCACTGTGTGTGTACATGTACATGATATGTACATTTAAAAATAGCTTATAATTGCTTTCCTTTTTCTAGATGTCAGTAGTTGATGCCTGACAAGTTTTTAAACTTTTTCACTGACAATTTTGTACACATACACCCTGCATTTTGATGATATCCATTCCCAGGACCTGTCATCTCTCAGCTTCCTTCACTGAATCCCTTCTTTCTAACTGGTCTCTCTTCCATTCTGATGTATTTTGACTGCTTTCTTTTCTTTTTTTTTTTTTGTTTTTCGAGGTAGGGTCTCGCTCTAGTCCAGACTGACCTGGAATTCACTATGTAGTCTCAGGGTGGCCTTGAACTCACGGCAATCCTCCTACCTCTGCCTCCCAGGTGCTGGGATTAAAGGTGTGCGCCACCTCGCCCGGCTGACTGCTTTCTTTTTTAATCCAAAGATTCTTTAAATGTTATTTTAAAATCCTTTTATTTTTCATTTTAACATTTTATTGATTTCTCCATTGTGATCAGCAACTAAGATACATATGATGTTTGTTTACTGAAAAATTTTAAATATTCTTACAGCCCAGAATAATTTCTGTGACTATGCTACATGTATTTAATGGCTCTACAATCCCCTTTGAAATAACATTTTTTGAAATAATCAGAGGTCCACAGGGAGTATCCTGAAGTCCCATCTTCCACTTTAATAAGAGGTTCTTGAAGGATCTATTTTGCTATTTAGCCAGTCTCCTGAGGTTTTCCTATAACCAAATGGTATTTTCATTTCTAGGGTCTCTAGGGCTTTTGCTTATTATGGATGTAATGTTTAATGCTGTCTGATACTAATTTTACTGACTCCAGTATCTTATCTCCCTCCCCTCCCTTTCCTTCCTCAGACATTGCTCTGCTTCTGTCTTGCATGGTGCACACATGTACGCTCTTATTTCCTACGCATGTGTGTTTTGGAGGATCCAGAATAGCTCTTCTGTGAGCTGTGTGTGTTCTCACACTGTCTGTGTGAGGGTGAGTGAAAGGCAGGACAGATGACCTGGGTGTGCCCACTAGTTTCTCTTTGGGGAGGGGGCATTCCAGCTTTGTCTATTGATACCTTCTTGGGGTACTGCCCTGAACGCCCTCAACCCTAGCACCTACCCTCAGTTCATCTACCTTGGCACTGACCTGGGTCTGGTTCACTGCTTAGTAGAGAATGTGAGGAGGAGAAGCACCCTGGCAGAGGACTCTGTAAATACCCATCCAATTCTCTGAGCCCCATGCCATCCCTAATTCACTGCCCCATGTCTGCATCCCTTGAATTCATTCATTTGCAGCAGACATGACCTGTGTAGTTTGGTCTTGTCCATCTTCTGTCCCTTAGACAATCAGGGCCACTTGTCAGAGACAGAAGTCATCAGAAAGCAAACACAGTCAGAAACAAACAAACAAACCCGTTGTGATTAAATCCCAGCTGCCGGCTGCCTCCTAAGGGATTCTTGTGTGAGGCCTGCCCCTGGTTTGTTGAAACAGAAGACCAGTATATATGAGAGAGGTGTTAGATGTGCCATCACCAAACGCCAGGCTTTTCCCTTGAAGTCGACAGGCTTGAAACAGAAGGGAGAAAGCAGCAACTCTCTTAATGTGTAAATCAGTATAATTCAATGTTGCATCAGGCAGCCACCTACAAACTGCCTCCCATGCCATAGGAAATACAGACTAAGGGCTTTTATACTCAGCAAAAAAAAATTATAAAACCCAGCATATGGAAATAAGAGCCTTTCAGATCACATCACACGCATCCTAAGTGAGTAATGTGGCAGGTTCCTCTTGTGGTCCTTCTTTGAGGGGTAGCTTGTAGGCGCTCCCTCCTGCTCCTGGTTTCAGAGCAATGTTTGGCTTTATTGTGGCTTATTTTAGTAGATGCCTGCTAACAGACACTTTGCTGATATTGGATGCATAGCCCTGCTTCATTTTAAAATATTTTTATTTATTTGCAAGCAGAGAGAGAGAGAAAGAGAAAGAAAGAGAGAGAATTGTGTGCCAGGGCCTCTAGCTACTGAAAACAAACTCCAGGTGCATATGCCACTTTGGTGCATCTGGCTTGAAATGGGTACTGGGGAAATGAACCCGGGTCGTTAGGCTTTGCAGGAAATCACCTTAACTGCTGAGCCATCTCTCCAGCCTAGTCCTGCTCCTTGGTCCACACATTTAATCCAAATCCAGCCATGGGATCTGTTGCAGTTAGCTTCTTCCTGCTGGCAGAGACAACCAGACCGAAGGCAGCTTGTGGGAAGAGTTTATTCTGGTTTACAAACTCGAGGGGAAACTCCATGATGGCAGGGAAAACGATGGCATGAGCAGAGGCTGGACATCACCTCCTGGTCAACATCAGGTAGACATCAGCAGCAGGAGAGTGTGCCAGACAGTGGCAAGGGGAAGCTGGATATAACACCCAGAAGCCTGCCCCCCAATAATACATTGCCTTCAGAAGGTTCCAATTCCCAAATTGCCATCAGCCGGGGACCTGGCATTCAGAACACATGAGTTTATGGGGGACACCTGAATCAAACCATCACAGGGTGCTTGAAAATCATCTTGGTGATAGCACTGTATTTAACTCTGAAGTTCATGTGCAATGCAATACATCTCAGAGGTTCAGCTGCACCCAGGACAAGTTCTCAGGAGACCCCTTGCCGCCCTCCTGCAGGAGCTCCTCCTGCTGCTGGTCTCTCCAGTCCTCCAGGGAAGCATGCTTCCCGGGCTCCAGCACAACCTGCTGCATCTTCTCTTCTCCTGTTCAACATCAGCATCTCCAGCAAGAATTGCCAATTCAATTTCCTAGAAGTGAAGTCAAAAAATGACTCAAAAAGCATTCTGCAGTTGTGTGAAGAAGGGACGTGGAGATTAATGAACAGAGGTTATATTTACGATCAGCTATGGAAACACAAATTAGATGACTTCCCCTGAAAGCTGGTCTTTCTTCAGTTAATTGTTTCCTGTGTAAAAAAATAACACCATTCAATTACCTCACAATTCTCAATCCAGTGAACCAAGAACAAAATGATACTGAGATTTAATGGAGGTGGGTCTGGGGATCCCCCAAACACAATCATCTACTTTGTGCAAATAAAAGTCTTCAATAACTTGGCCCTCAGGCGGTGACTTGCTATGGTTGCCTTTTTGTTTTAGTGAGTTGTTTTGCACAGAGGAATAAACAAGCGGTTAGTTAAAGAAACCCCTGCTTGCTAATCAATTACAGGCAGGTGTGTTGATAGATTTCTTCTGTTTTCATGAGTTAGCTTTGGACTTGTGCCATGCTAGAAATCACTTAGACACTAAATGAGCACCAGTCAGCTCTGCAGTCACCTTCTGGAGACATGGGGTCTGGTCCCAGTTCTAGAACACCAGGAAGCTCCAGTTACTTCCTGTGTGTGGTAGGCATGTGCCAGATTCCGGGCTCTCTATACCTGCAAAACTCACACCAGAGAGCTTTAGGCACCACAGATAAAGGCCAGTGGTTTCCTGTATGAAATGAACTCTTAAATTTTTTTTTTTGCTCATTTTGACTTTTATTCCTTTTTTTGTTTCTCCCTCTTTGTCTTTCCCCTTCTCACTTTCTTGGGCCCTCTTGCTCTCTCCCTGGTAAGTACATCTCTCTTCTCCCTCTCCCCTTTCTCTTTCCATCTCTTTCTCCCTCTCCCTCCTTTCTCTTTTCCCCATTCTCTTTCTCACCCTTCACCCTTCACAATAAAGTCTGAAACTCATATCTATATCATCTATATCTATCTATCATCTATCTATCATCTATCTATCTATCTATCTATCTATCTATCTATCTATCTATCTATCTATCATCATCTGTCTGTCTGTGTGTGTTTATACAAGTGGACATGCATATGTGTGAACAAGCTTGGTGAAGATAGAGGACAACCTCAGTCACTACCCTCAGGAGGACTCTTCACCTCATTTTGAGACAGGCTCTCTCACATGCCAGGAGCTCACTAAGTAAGCTAAACAGGCCAGTGGACTCCAGGGATCCTCCTGTCTCTGCCTCCTTAGCACTGGGAATACAGGTGTACATTGCCATGCCAGGTGTTTTTATGTGGTTTGGGGGGGTGGATCAAACTCAGGTTCTTGTTCTTGTAAGGCAAGCACTTTACCTACCTAGCTATCTACCCATCTCTGCAAAAGACTCCTTTTAAAAGAATTTTTAATATATTTTTATTTTATATAAAATATAAAAGAGAGAGAGAAAGAGGAGAGAGAGAGAGAAAGAGAGAGAGAGAGAGAGAGAGAGAGAGAGAGAGAGAGAGAGAGAGAGAGAGAATATGGGTATGCTAGGGCCTCCTGCCACTGCAAATGAACTCCAGAAACTTGTATCACTTTGTGCATCTGGCATTATGTGGGTCCTGAAGAACTGAACCCAGGCCAGCAGGCTTTGTAAGAAAGCACCTTTATCCACTGAGCCATGTCTCCAGGTCTTGGAATAGATTCTTAAATGCTACCTATTTGGGGATGGAGAAGCATAGTCCCGTGTGATCCATTTAGACATATATAACTGATGTGAAGATGTCTGTGCACCTTCTTTTTATTTAGAGTATCTCGGGGCTGCCTTTGGCCAATAGCATTCTGCTCTGGTGGCCTTGTTGATATGACATCATCCTAGAAGCCATCTTCACATCCAGGTTAGCCCCAATTCCAGAGTGCAAGATATACCAGTGTTGCCTGAGGCTCACGAGGAAAGGACATTTACCCATTTAACTTTTTTCTTTTCACCTACAGAATTGGTCCCATATTGAGGATTCCCAGGAGGAAAGGAGAGACGATAGGGGTGGGGGGATGGTGAACTAAGAATAGATTTCTCATATGTTCTGCTCAGTTCAAGGAAGACTCTGTGCTGTTACAGCAACACCCTAAGAACCAGAACACAAGCAGGAATAATCAATGCCTTCCTCTGGGCTCTTGGCGGCTGCTCATTGTCTTTAGTTGGTGCACGATGATAGAAGTCAGGGTTTGGGAAGACCCCAAGAAGTCTGCTGTGAGCTTTGACACTTGGAGGTCCGTCCCTCCCAGCTCTGCCTTTCTCCCCAGGGTGACTCACACCCAAAGCACAGGATCCTCTTCTCCTGCTGGCTGGGGAGGGAAAGTGCTGGAAGTGTGAAGTGCTGAGTGTGGCCTTTATAAGCATCCATCAAACAAACAAATACATCTTGTTAAACACCCAGTATTTAAGCATACCAAAAATAATCCCCCCTATACTAAACAACAGATCACTCCCCCTGCTCCCCAGGAAGAGCCTGACTCTTGGAATAAATGAAATGAATAAAATTGTTACTCACGTGCTTGACTGTGGCTCTATGACCTGGTTGAAGTTGTTACGTGTGATTTCTACCGGGTGACCAAAATAACCTCAAATGTTTTATTCTGTCTCTTAATCAAAATTAAACATCTAAAAATCCACAAATCAGATGATTCGGGCATAAGAGTGCACATCGTGTTCTTTTCCTTCCATCCTCTGCCTTCCCAAGGAGCCTGACATGGCAGGTTCAGCTCCAAGGGCTGGGCTTCTGAGACCCCCAGGCATCACGCTGGGGGGCTATATGGGATAAGTCTAGTTTCCAAAGGAAAGATTAATTCTGTTCATTATTCACAATGTGTCTGTCCATTTGTATCCGTAAATGCTGCCCATGCAGAAGCAGCCTTCTGGAGAACAGTTATTCCTTAGAGGGAAAAAGAAACACACTGGACCGACTGTCTTACATATTCTTCTGGTGACTAGAACCTTGAGATTCCATGACTGGCATCAAGAAGGAGTGGGCTATCCAGTCCTCCTCAACAAATACCACTGTAGCTTCAGAAAAGCATCGAGGTCCCCACGGAACTCCATGGGCAAAGTCATCTTCTTGTTCCTCAAAATAATAGCTGAACATGGTGTGTAAGCTTGTAATCCCAGCATTTGGGAGGTGAAGGCAGGAGAAATGGGAGTTCAAGGTCATCCTTGGCTGCATAGCAAGTTCCAGGAAGGCTTGGATTACATAAGACCCTGTCTCAAAACAAACAGGCCAGGTCTAGAGAGATGGCTCAGTGGGTGAAGTGCTTGTCTTACAGGCAGGGGATCTGAGTGAGAGATTCTGTCTCAAAAAAATAAGGTGGAGAGCAGTTGAAAAAGATATCTGAAATCAACCTATGGCATCCACACACAAATGCACAAAAACCATTCACACACATGCACACACACAAGCCCACACACATGCACACAAACCCATGGACACGTGCACACACATACAAACACACATGTACAAAAACCCATTGACACACGTGCACACACACACATGCACACAAACCCATTTACACATGTGCATACACATATAAACACACACATGCACACAAACCCATTCACACACATGCCCACAACACAAAACACACATGCACACAAACCCATTCACACACATGCCCACACACAAAACACACATGCACACAAACCCATTCACACACGTGAACACACATATAAACCCACACACATGCATACAAACTCATTCACATACATGCATACACAAACACACACATGCACACAGACCCATTGACACACGTGCACACACATAAACACACACGTGCACACACCCCATTCACACATGTACACAAACAAACACACACGCACACAAACCCATTCACACATGTGCACACACACATGCACACACATGCACACAAACCCATTTACACATGTGCACACACATATAAACACATACATGCACACAAACCCATTCACACACATGCCCACAACACAAAACACACATGCACACAAACCCATTCACACACATGCACAAATATGCACACAAACCCATTCACATACATGCCCACAACACAAAACACACATGCACACAAACCCATTCACACACATGCACAAATATGCACACAAACCCATTCACACACATGCCCCCACACACAAAACACACATGCACACACATACAAACACACACATGCACACACACACAAACACACACATGTACAAAAACCCATTCACACATGTGCACACACTTACAAACACACAAACATGAACACAAGCCCACTCGCAAATGTCCACAAACATAAAAACCCATTCACACACGTGCACACACACCACACAAGACAAATGTGCAAACATTTAAAACAAGGAGAAGATTTTGTGGCACCTACAATCTGGAACCTTCTCAATCTTTCAAGAAAGGCTCTGCAAATAGCAATCTGAGTGCATTTTTGAGCAAATAGGATAGTTTGAGTGAAAGCAAACACTATTTGAATGTGATGCTGACTTCCCACCTTTCAACTCACATAGACCCCCTCCCAACCACAGTACACTCCCCTCCCAACCACTGTACACTCCCCTTCCAAACACTGAACACTCCCCTCCCAACCACTGTACACTCCCCTCCCAAACACTGAACATTCCCCCCCCAACCACTGTACACTCCCCTCCCAAACACTGAACACTCCCCTCCCAACCACTGTACACTCTCCTCCCAACC
>PVHP010021929.1:0-28944 GCA_004024765.1 Zapus hudsonius
TTAACAAAAATATTTAGAAATGGAATTTTTCTGGTTAATTTCATTGATACATAATTGAGAGTCAACTAGCAAACTCTTTTTATGTTTTATGTTTTACTTCTGTTTTAGGAGACCAACATGTCTACAGGAAGATATTTCTGGGCAGCTTTGTAACTTAGCTGTCTACAGGGCACTTTCTTTGAAGCCAAGAGGACCAAACATCTTCAGACTGAACTCTACCCCTAGAATCTTCCCCAAGCTAATCATGTATCTTTGGAGCCATTGTTTTGGGGTTTAAGAACCTCAATATCCACTGAGATGGTTCCAATTATCTTATATTATGAAGAACAGGCATCAAATGTCTTCAAACATTGGCAGAGTAAGCATATTTCCTTAGCTGACAGTGAAGTATATTGTGTGAACATTTCTGATTTTACCTGGTACATACGTGTAGAACACCATACATGATCAGATACTCAAAGACATTATGAATAAATCAAAGTAGCATTCAAAACGTTTCAATTAGTCTACGGCAATTCAAGAAAATGGGCTGTAATAACAAAGCAGAAAAACCAAAATATATAAAACAAAATGGCTGACCTAAGACCAATATATAAAACTATACGAATAGTTGCTCTAAATGTCAATCATTAAAAAACAGTGATCTGGACATGGTGGTGTAACAGGGGAGCTGGGGGTTAGAACTTAGATAATACCCAGCTCATTCCAATGCACCTCCAAACTTAAGGGGTACCCGAATTCCTGTCTATAAAGTTAAAGAATTAAAATTATAGACCACAAGAGGATAAGATATAGTGGGAGACTTTATTTAAAAGAGAATGGGAAGTTACAGAGTTCTCCAGCCTCCAGAGTGGAGAGAACACGTGGGAGAGGTTTTAACAAAATCTATGCTGTTTAGCTAAACAATCAGGAAAAGAAAAGATAACAGAGAGCTCCCATCATGAGGAAAAAGGTTCATGTGGGAAAGAATCCTGAGCCCCCCTCACTCCAGTCATTATCTACCTAAGACCTGGAAATTTAGAGGTCCTTCTTCTAGGAAGCCATATGGGGGAGAGAGGGCTGGACTTGGTTTCAGTGACTTTTAACCTGGGCCAGTTAAGTCAGAGAGACAGCTGGTTGATCCTGACCAAGCAGTTTCAGAATCTAGGTTTGAATTCTAGATAGAGACACCTCTCACTCAGAGGGAGGGGGGTCAGGCATTGACTCTGTGGAACTTGCCTGAAAGTAAGATTGAACTGTCACAATCCTCCTCTGAAGAAATAACCCTAATTGCTGTTAGGGTATTGGGGTGCAGAATCAAAAAAAAATCTCCAGAAAAAAAGTACATGTATGTTCTAAGAAAACATCAAACAAGAATACTCGTTTTCATCTGCAGGAGACAGGGGAAAGCTCAGACTGGGGAGGAGTTTAAGGAGGAGCTTGGGGCTGGAGAAATGGCTCAGCGAGTAAGGCACTTGCCTCCAGTGCCTAAGGCCCCGGGTTCAATTCCCCAGGACCCACATAAGCCAGACCCTCAAGGTGGTGGCCCTAGTGCTCTCTCTCTCTCTCTCTCTCTCTCTCTCTCTCTCTCTCTCTCTCTCTCTCTCTCCTTGAAAATGAATAAATGGAGCTTGGCAACATTGTGTGGGGTCTCTCTCCTAAATTCCCACAGTGGTACATATCTTTAATCCCAGCACTCAGAAGGCTGGGAATAAAAACTGTGATTAAAGGCTTCCTGGTTTATACAGTGAAACCCTGAAGAGAGTGTGGAGGAAGATACAGATGTAGACAGAGAGTTATTGGCAAAGAATACTTTAACACACAAAACAAACAAACATAAAAATGAGGTCTGGATATAGCTCAGTAGTAGAGCACTTGCCTAGCATTAGACAAGTCCAGGGTTCTGATCCCCACCACCGAAAAAGAAAAAAGTATCTAAGCTACATGCTGTTTATAAAAATGTAGTTCAAAATTAACATACAGTATATTGAAAGTAAAATATTGGATAATGATACATCATGAAAGCATTAATTTTTACATTCAGAGTAGCTACATTAATATCAGATAAAGCAAAAACTATTACTAAACAAAGAAAGATACGATAAAGGAATCCAGCAAAACTATGCAACAATCCTAACTTTCTATGCACTTAGACTAGAGAGCCTCAAAATTAATGACTCAAGAGCTAGGCATGATGATACACACCTGTAACCCCAGCATTGGGAGGAGGAGGCCAGAGGATCAGGAGTTCAACGTCATTCTCCACTACACTGAAAGGTCTGGGGAACATGAGACCCTGTCTCAAAAAAATTAAAGAAAAGAAAAATGAAAACTAATACATCGGAAAGGACAACTCTTCAGTTGTAATCAGGGACTTTAATATCACATTCTCTACAGTTTACAAACCTATAGAAAAAAACGGCAAGAGCCTTGAAGAACTCTACAACAGTTCTGGAATATTCGCCCAACAACAGATCACAGAATTCTTTTCGAGAGCCAATGGGAGATTTGCCAAGATAGATAATATCCTGGGTGATATCAAATTTAGCAAATATAAAAGGATTAAAATCATATGCAGGGGCTGGAGAGATGGCTCAGTGGTTAAGGTGCTTGCCTGCAAAGCCTAACAACCAGGGTTTGATTCCCCAGGACCCACGTAAAGTCAGATACACAGAAAGGTGCATGGAATTTGTGTGCAGTGGCTAGAGGCCCTGGTGTGCCCATTCTCTCTGTCTCTGTCTCTCTCTCTGTGTGTGTCTCTCTCTCCATCCCCCCTCTGCATGCAAATAAATAAATAAAACACTTTTTAAAATCATATGCAGTCTGTTCCTTTCAGAAAGGTATCAACCTAGAGCAAGAGCAGAAGGATGCCAGGACTAAGTGATGTAACCAAAAAAGTAAAGGAGAAAACCTATTAAAAATAAAAGCCCAATCCTATGAGGAAACCCAATTCTGCACAAAACTGACAAAGAGAAAAAGAGAGAAGACAAAAATCATCCAAATCAGAACTAAAGACGAATACAGATTTTCCACTGAGGAAGACTTCAGCATTCACAGATGCTCAACGCCTTTAGCAGGTAAAGAAAATGGGAACTAAAATCGCAATGACGTTTTACTAACAGATGTATCAGAAGGGGGAAAAGGCATCAAATCTAGGTCAGGATGTGGAGAAATGGAGTCACGCCCACATTGCTAATGGGATGATGTAGACACTCAGGTAACCTTGTGATCTCTTTCGCAGGCAAATAGACTCACTGGACAACCCCTTCACTGTGCTGGGGGCCTTGGTTTAGAGATAGAAATGTGTGTGGAAAGACAGCAGATTTATTCATAAGGGTCCCAAACTAGTGCTACCTAAGTGTCTTCCGGTGACTGACTCATTAAGCAAACAGTGATAACAATACTGTAGAATACTACACGGTACTAAAAAAGAATCGGCCTGATGGGACACGTGTTGGATACATTTCAAGGAAATGACACTGAGCGGCAAAGCCAATCTCTAAAAGGCACATACAGGACATCAGGGAAGTAATTACAGAGCTGGATTACCAATTAAAGCTTGTCGTGGTTAGAGACCCATGAACAATGGGACTATCAAAGCAGCACAGCCTTGTGGTGACGTCACACTCTTGCCACATATGTGATAAGGTCGCATACAGCTACATACATGTAATACACACAAGATAGTACATGTGTGACAACTGTTGATTATACCGACATAAATTTTCTAGTTTGGGCTTATATTTTTGATAAGTGGCATATTTTCAAAGTTTTTATATTTGTATTTATTTGCAAGCACATAGATGATAGATACATACATACATCTATATAGAGAAAAATATATAGATAGAGAGATGATAGATAGAAAGAAAGTATGGGCATGCCAGGGTCTTTTGCCACTGCAAAGAAACTCCAGATGCATAAGCCATATTGTGCATCTAGCTTTACGTGAGTACTGGGGATTTGAACCCAGAATATCAGGCTTTGCAAGCAAGTGCTTTTAGCCAATGAGCAATCTCTCCAGCCCAATAAGGGGCATTTTTAAAGACAGGGTTTCATGTAGCCCAAGCTGTCCTCAAGTTCACTATATAGCCAAGGTTAGCCTTCAAACTCTCAATCCCCCAACCTCCACCCCTCAAGTGCTGGGCTGGTTTTGATATTATGCTGATGTGGAGAAGGTGAAGGCATATGAGAACCGCTTGTATGCTCTGCAATGTCCTGTGACTCTGAAGTGATCACAAGATAAAGCGTTAAGTATAGAAGCAAGTACTATTTGAAATATTTGCTTCCATAAAACTTCATAAATACTTTATTTGTTTTAGAGAGAGACAGAGAGAAAGAGGGAGGGAGTATGAGTATGCCGGTGCCTCCAGCCACTGCTAACAAACTCCAGACACATGCGCCACTTTGTGCATCTGGCTTTAGGTGGCTGCTGGGAAATCAAGCCTAAGCAGTCAGGCTTTGCAAGCAAACATTTTTAACCACTGAGCCATCTCTCCAGCCCCCCCCCCAAACTTCATATTCTTTTGTGTTTGTTTTCATTCTTTTTCTCCAGAGTTCCTCAGAAAAGAACAGATGGTGTCTAAGGATAAAAATAGGGAATAGTAGCCCAGTGAAAAGGAAGACATCTTGAAATTATTTGTTCACAAATAGCCTCACTACACTTATCACTCAATGGAAAATAATTTATCTGGGCCATGAACAATAATAATTTTCTAAAATGTAAACATAAAAGAAGTCTTTTAAGGTATTTCTTCCACCAGATGCAGTTTAACTGGGGCTGGGGAGATGGCTCAGTGGTTAAGGTGCTTGCTTGCAAAGCCTAACTACCCAGCTTTGATTTCTCAATATCCACGTAAAGCCAGATGCACAAAGTAGTGCACGCATCTGGAGTTCATTTGCAGTAGCTAGAGACCCTGGTGCACCCATCCTCCCTCTCTCTCTCTCTCTCTCTCTCTCTCTCTCTCTCCTTGCTAGTAAATAAATAAATGGCAACTTTTTTTTTAGAAAAACAGCAGAGCAAATTGTTACAGCGGTTGGTACAGTCTGCCCTTGAGTGTAGAGTACAGAGATGACAGAGAACTCTCCACTGGGCATCATCAGAAAGGAGCTGTTCAAGAAGAAAAAGGTGGGCTGGAGAGATGGCTCAGCGGGTAAGGCACTTGCCTCCCACAGTACCCACACAAGTCAGACTCTCTCTTTCTCTCTCTGCCTCTCTCTCTCCTTAAAAATGAATAAATGAAATCTTTTTTAAAAAAAGAAGAGAATGGCTGTGAGTGGTAGGACAATCAGGAGGATCCCAAGTTCGAGGCCAGCTTCTAGGCTTCATAGTAAAACCTTGTCTCAAAGAAAAACAAAAACCAAACAGTGACAAATAAGCTAACAAAATCACAAAGAAGAGAGCAACCAAATGTTAGAGTCTTTTTGATCTAAAACACTAAACTTGATTCTACGGGGTGGGCAGGGGGAAGAACAGAAAATACAGGAGCGGAGGGAGAAGGGGGGAGAGGGGCTGGATGAGCATCTTCAGAGAACATAGGAAATTCACAGATCAGGAAACCACACTTCAACATGAAGCTGCGTCTGTCCACCGCCCAGGTACGGGTCATAGCTGCTGTCACTCTCTTATTTTTCATGATTTTTCTTCCAGTCAGACCCAGAAATACACACAAACTACTCCAGAAAGCTGAATCATGTGACCACTTAATTGTTTGTGGAGGATTAAATGGCTCAGGGGACAGGAGAGCCCAGAACCTTGCCTCTTTGTACTCAGTGTCTTAAATAAATTGTCCTGCTGGCCACTTCGCTTTTTTCCACAAAGAGAGGCTCCATCCTGTCTCAGAATTTTTTTTTCCAAAGGCTTATTTCTCTGCATTTTAAATTTCATTTTCAAGACGCTTTAGCTGAGATGAGAGTAAAACCATTTAATGACTAAAATTCTGAATCTAAGTAGATGAAATTATTTATGTAGATCGTTAGAATTGCACTGAGTGGCTGCTATGGTTTCCTGTCTAGAGAAAGCCTATCGTTAAATATGCTTTGGAGCTTTTACTGAAACTAAGACAATACCTACCTTAGATATTCTAGACTTTAAAATTCCAAAAGCAATAGCTTTTTTTTTTTTTCTGTATGAACAATGAAGATACTTGTTAGGGGTTTAAATAAGAAATCTTCATTTGGAATTTTTGAATATGGGGATATTCTGGGAAATGTCCAGGAAAAAAAAAAACAACTTTGCCAAGGGTTCAGTAAACAGTTGCATAACCTTCTTTTTATCTGGGCTGTTGACCCAGCCATTCATTCTCTGTTTGCTGTGGTGAGCTCAGCAAGGCTGGTTGCCAAGGCAACCATAATCTGTGAACAGAGCTGTCTCCATTGGTGGTCAGTTACAACACGCTTTGTCCTGTCCTGTGTCCTGTAACTGAATGAACAGAGACAGAAAACAAGCGCCTTCAGTAAACATGACCTAATGAGAGTGGCCCTCTCCAGCTGCCTGGGAGGCACCGGAAGTGCCCCACCAGGAACCAAGGCTGTCACCTGAAGTGAGGTGTCATCCTCCTAAAGAAACCTGGAAATGAATGGCCCCTTGGCTGATGCATTGAATGACTTAGAACTGTCCTGTTACTGTTCTTTTCTAAATATTGTGGAGTTAGTTTCTCATTAGAAGCTCTGGGGTAGGGAGGTGGGAAAGATGGGTGATCCTCCACACCCCAACTCTACCTGGGCCAGGCTGTGGCTGTGCCAAGCATGGACCAAGAGGGTACCTCCTCCTGTGGGGCCAAGGCTTCTAGGTGACAGTCTCTGTAAGCAGCACCCCATGGAGCACAGCAGTGTGGGGATCCCTCACCCCTTGTGTGTTTCTGCCAGGTCTGAGTTCGAGGAATTGCAATTGTTGGCTGTTTCTGACTTAACGACAAGAAAAAGTTTTGTTAAGACCTAGCCAAGACTTCCGATGTCCACAGCCACCTAATCAGTCGATTTCTTTAAACTAAAATTGGATGGATTTCTTTAAAATACCTTTTACTAAATATATACCTCTCCAGAAATAATAGGAAATCATTAATTTTGTAAAGAGGTCTGCCTGTGGGAAGAGTGAATTTACTTCAACAAGAAAGTCGCTCTTTAGCAATCCGTGATTTGGGTTTGCTGGACTAAACCGGAATGGCCAGAGTGTGTAAGTGAAGGTGAGTGGGTCCCACGTGGTATGATGCTTCAGAATTATCTGAGACTGTGGTAAATACACAAATGCTCAGGTCACATCACTACACATTCAGGAGAGATACCCAGATATTTTGATTTTTATGTTTTCCTGTTGTTTCACACACCATTGTTTTGAAGAGCACGTAGGAGGTTCAGTAAGTCTGAACAACACGTGCCTTTTCAAGTTCACTGGACAAATGTGGAGATTAACCTTCTTCCCCGTGAACTTCAAGAGTCTGGCTGGAGACAGGCGCTCACTGCTTTGGAGAATGACAGTACAGGCGAGGGCTTCTCAGCAAACACTCATCCATTCACTCATCACTCGCTTATCTGCTTCCATGAAGGGTGTGAGGCTTGGGGACTGATCATTCTGTTAGCAAACCCAGTGAACATGACTCACTCGGGTAGAATATTAGGGCCCAGAGGAAATACATGTCCCTGTTGAGGCTCTGGGTTAAGAAGGAAAATAATATCCTTGATAGTTCACTAAGTATGTGTGTCATTTAACCGTTGAAGTAGTTCAGTCGTCACCATAACTCATGATCAGCGTGCTCTGCCCATTTTACCAGAGGGTCAGCTGGAAGAGTGAAGAGGTCCAGCACTTTGTTTGTGGTCAGACATCTAGCTAGGAAATGGCAGAGCTGGGAACAGGACCAGGGAAATGGACCCAGAATCAGTTCCCAGCCACCATGCTGTATCCAGACCCAGTGACTCTTGTTGGTCATGAAAAAAATCAGCCCTTTGTGGTTTTATGACAAACGCCCTGATTCAACAATACTTATTCAGATATAGATCACAGGTGGCTCATACGCTAACCACACAATACTGCTAGGGAAAAATCCACCAAGATTAGAACTAATGTTTCCCCAGAAACAGAAAAGGAAACCCCAACTTCTTCCAGTTCACTGGAGCCTCTGATGACATCTCAATACACATTTGTAGGCAAAGCTTAGCTGTGTGGATGGAGTTGGAAAATGGGGTGTGGTTAGGGTGCTGGGACCTTGTCCTTCTTTCTCCAAGAGTGATCATATCCAGAGAAGGGCTCGGCTTCTCTGTAGCAGCCTGGAGAGGAACATGAATAGAAACCCTTCCCGAGTTCCTTTGGATGCTTCCTCTCCAACCCAAGCTATTGTCCCAAAGAAGTTGTCACTTCAGGGGTCGTTTGGACAAGAAGTGTTGGTCTTTATTTGTCTCATACAGAGTGGTACCACTCAACAGTCATCCACACTCCATGTCATTGGGCAGAGTCTCCTTCTGGGATCTCTCCTGGCCTGAATGATTTTTCTAGAACACTGTGGTTACTGATTATAGAACGGACAAAGGGGGGGGGAAGGAGAACCATCAAGCTCCTTATTTCTGAGTAGGATGCCAGGCCTGCTCAGGTCCACATAGCACCTTTACTGAAGCCTGAGACCCACCCTAATTGGCTGTATAAATTTCAACGTTATTTTGACCAAAAATAGATGTATGCAACCTGTCTCCTTCCCTGAGCCAGCTCTGCACAGCACCCAGAACCGTGTCCTGTGGCTCTTTGCTTCCATTCGGTGAGTTGATGCGTTTCCATTGGCAATGGGGTTTGCAGCTACTTTAAAGTCCAGAGTGGTCTGTCCACGTGTGCCCACTGTCCCTGGACTCTCCTTTTACAGATCCAGAGGATGACCACAGGCTCGGGTCTGACTTCCTTTGCAGATTTTTCTAAATCCGACTCTTGAGCAGAGCTCAGATTCATTCCTCAAATCGTCCCCACCTCCACCCAAAGCCAGGACGACCCACCCGTGGTGTGGTGTGTGCGGAGCCGCCCTGGGCTCGGCTGCATTCACGGTGCCTGCCTTGATCCAGGCCCATGCTGGGAGAAGAACTCCCGGGGAGATGAATGGCATTACACATCTTACCCTCAACATGAAACACCAGTGATTGTTTATTAAATTGCTCTTCAAAGAGGGAGCGCTGGCAGGCAAGTGTCATTAAAACGGGAGCAGAGGGAAGGCTGTAGCTTCCATTCAGGGCTTTCTTTCCTCCATTAACCTCAGACCAGTACAATTGCAATGGCCAGTAGCAACTTCTGGCCCTCAGCCCCATCAATTACCTTAATCTCAGCCCAGAGAGGGTAACACAAACCATTCAATTTAAGTACTTCCATAAGAAGAAGAAAAAAATCCTTAACCCTAACTCCACTGTCTCAAGTCCAGCTCAGGACAAATTGCATTATACATGGGTAACATTAAAACATAAAAGACATACCCTCCAGTGAAAAACTTGCACAACTTTCCCTGAGTAAGCAGAATTAATCACAGGGAACAATTACCAGTCTTGCTCTGAGTATTTATGACATAACTGAAAGGCCATTTAAAATACTGAAAGGTTCATGGTTTTAAGAAAAGAAAAAGCTACGGAGAAAAGGAGAGATACCCAAAGTTTTATAAAGAAAGAAAAATAAATATAGCATCTTTAATCTTTCTACAGTGTACCCCCCACACACATCGTTCTCACCCTTTTTTTCCTTGATCTTCATTTTTCCAGTTTTTAGTGGGTCTGATGGGTAGGAGGTGACATGATAAAGGCATGGGTGACCTCTGTCCCCAGCCATTGCTTTATCCATATGGATGTTCCCAGCTTCCTCCTAGCTAACCCTCTCCAGCAACTGGGCCATAGGCACTGTCTTACTGAGCTTGAGGCAACACTGAAGCACGCATCGTGGGCCTGGCCCCAAACATGACCCACAGATTTCTGACCTACTGAATACAGGATCTGAATAGGAGGACTCTAGTTTATGTTTCCCCATTTCTATCCATATATGAATCCTATGCTTCAAGAAATTGGGCTATGGACACATTCACTCACGCATTTGTTCATGTACTGAGTGGGGAGTGTGGCCGAGGCACAGTCCAGGTTCCAGAGCTAAAGCACTGGATAGGACAAGTGTCCATCTGCCTCACGGAGCCTACACTCCAGTGGGGAAACTGAACAACTGCCCAACAGCACATAAACATGGACACTGCAATTTCAGAGCACAAATTCTACCAGGAGGTAACAGAGGCCTGAGCGAAGTGTGGAGGAAGCAAGTCAGAGAGTAATGCTCAAAGGAAAGACAGTTTTTACAAGTTGCAGGCAGGATTTTAGAAAGTTCAATAGAAACTGTGCATTCAGCCTGTTGAAGTTAACCAAAGTGATTTCTAGCTTTTGGCTAGAAGTACAGCCATCTGATGTGGGATTACTGATCATCTCATGTCTCTAATCAGCCAAATTAGTGATCCTGGGGAATTTAATCAGATTAAACGATGGAAAATGAATTATTACTTAAGTTATTGAATGGCTGAGTGCCAAATATCTGAGCACTATCCATAATACTAGATTGTTTCCATGCAGTTAGCTAATAATAATCAGAATAAAAATAATGCCTTTGGACAGAGATGGTGACGCATGCCTATAACCCAGCACTCAGAAGGCAGAGGCCAGAGGAGCATGAATTTGAGACAAGCCTGGGCTGCACAGCAAGTTCAAGGGAAGTCTGAGTTACATAGTAAAAAGTTGTTTTGAAGGAAAGAAGGAATGGAGGGAGGGAGGAGAAGGGAGGGGAGGGGAAGTGAAGGGAGGGGAGGGGAGGGAAGGAAGAAGAGATGAAGAGATGGAAGGATAGAGGGGATATGATGTTTGGTATGAACACAACTAATTCTCATCCATGGTTTGGGGAGCTGTATGTTCACCAAGATTTCCCCTCCTCTTTTCCCTCTCTTCTTGTCTTCACATTTCTCCATTTTTTTTCAGGTATCCAAACATTAATGCACACTTTTGAGAAATATCATTGTGTTAAGTGTGGCCATCAACTTGACCTTTTCAGTAATCTTAGGTGGGTCTCTGAGGTTGTTTACAGGAAGGGGGCAGGATGAAAGGAAGCTCAGGGAAGCTAGAAACACTCAACCCTTTCTGGGAGGGCAGTGCAGGAAGGAAATTCCAGAGACTCAGAGAGTCAACAAGTCTCGGAAAGGATTGCAAGACCTCATCCTGGGGCTGTATAAAGGGGAAGGAAATCTCTCTCCTCCTCCCTCTTGCCTGGCTGCTGGTGCTTGTTGTGCACCCTTTCATCAGCATGAGATAGAGCTTCCTCAGCCTTCCAGCCTGAACTGAAGACCAGTGGCTCCCCAGGAAGCCTTGAGGCCTTCAGTGCTGGATTGGGACTGCTGAGGCATCCAGCCACGTGGACTGAGTGGTTTACCTGTTCCTTGACTCTTGGGCTTATAGGCTGCTATTGTGGGACTGCTGTGAGCTAATCCAATAAATCCCCTTTTTACTATCATTCATTCTGTTGGTTCTGTTCCTCTCTAGAACCCTGACTAATATAATCATTTATTGCTGCTTAATGTCAGGAATACAAAATGAATGCAAGGCTTTCTCTGTTCCCTCTACTAAGTAGTACAGAGGAAATATGTACTTGAAACCCCTGGTAAGACTTAACACTGTATCAGCCCAAATGATGCTATAGTAACAAATACTTCCAAATTTAGTGTAGCTTAAAGTTATCAAGGCCTATTTCTCATTGATGCAACCGGTCTATTGAGAGGTCAGTAGAAAGCTAGGGGAGAGTGGTGGAGGATTTTGTTCATACTAAAAGCTCAGGTGTCCAGTTTGATAAACCATTGACCCTCAAGATTAATGCTTAATTTTATGCCAGAGAGAAAAGAAAGTTGTGGAGGAACTCTAACAAAGAGACAGGCTCTTCCCACAAAGGAAACACATGCTTTCTCTCCTAACTCATCTCCAGGCTGGTCTCGGGACCCCACCTACTCATAGAGGGGCCAGGAAGTAGAATATTACCATGTTCCCAGAAAAAGACACAACTGGAAATATTTCATGTACAGCAGTAATAATGATGATAGATAGCAGAGAGCCAAAAGATTTGGTCTCTGGCCTCAAAAAGCTTGCCTGCTAGAACACAATTTATTTCATTCAGGAGAGAGAGAAAGAGAGAGAGAGAGAGAGAGAGAGAGAGAATTCTGCCTTCTCTTTAAAAGACAAGTTTTAACTATGCCTCAGGGAAGTATAATTATTTAGTTATTTACATCATCATGTTGAAACCTCCTGTTTAATTGGCAAGTATGCCCTCTACTTGCCCTCTACTTCTTTGTGGAGTGTTTCCAGACGAAGGAGAAGCAAGGGAAGTCTTCTTCATCTGCTAACACAACCCAACAAATGCCAGAGTCAGACCTTCTGATCCTATCAGCCCTGTGCAAATGGGTAGCTGCAACCATTGGGTCACACACCTTTCCTCATCACCAGTGCTGCAACCTCTCGGAGTTCAAGAGCACAATTACAATGTTCAAGGAGATGTGACACCTTTTAGAAGCCCAGGAGAATGCCAACATTTACAGCAAAACAATTAGCCATCAACCTTGGCATTGGTGATTGGCTCACAGAGACAGTAACCCAGCCAGAAATGTTTTCCCAAGAAACAAGTGCTCCCCCAGACATACTAACCCTAACCCCACAGCAGCCGTACGATTAAATAATCCCTGGGCTCATTTTGGATGGACTCTCATTTGGAGTAGCTGTTACTAATTGGGTTAGATGGCTCATTCAACTGGGGGGGAGAGGGGAAGGAGTAAGTAGAAGGAAATCGTTGTGTGCAGTTCTAGTCTCTAACAGCTGATTTGACCTTCTGTTCATACCACACATGGCAGTATTAAAGGTCTGCTTGTGAATGAAGAGAGGAAAAATGGCTTGAAGATGTGTTAGATAGCTTCCGTCTCTGTAAAAATGTCTGAGATCATCAACTGAAAAAGAAAAAGTGTTCACTTGGGCTCAAAGTTTGGGACCAAATGGATCCATTGCTCGTAGCCTTCTGGGGAGGGTGTCCAATGGTAATGGTAATGGCAGGGAGAATATGGTTGAATAAAACTACTTATGTCATAGCCAGGAGCAAGGAAGTGGCCAGGATCCCACAATCCCCTTCAAGGACACAGCTCTAGTGACCCGAAACCATTGAATGGGTCCTTATCTCAGGATACTACCACCCTGGGGTGCAAGCCTTTAACACCTGGGCCTCTGGGAAGCATTTGTCCAAATGATAGATATCAGGATTACCTTCTAAGCGATATCAGAGTGAACTTTTTCTGCATGGAATCTTCAAATATCCCATAATTGTGACTGACAGATGAGCAAGTCCATGAATCTCAGTGATCTCTTAGCATTATCCACTATGCTAAGCCACTGGGACAGCCTATGTTACCTCACACTGGTCTCTTACCACCTTCCTCCTCTTATCGCATTTTCACACTTCAACATTTTGTTATCCAAAAACTCTCACCAATAACCTTGCCCAGCTGGTATTCTATAACCCCATGAACCCGGTTACCCTGCAGCTGAAAGACTATGCCCCAGGGGTATTGTGAGTCTGAGGACCCGGGTCTATGGTTATTACGAGAGTTATTTGAACTCTCTGATAAACAAGTTCCCTTATCAGAAAAGGGACATAATACGAAGACCTGTGTTTTCAGATTCTTCTGCAGATTAAATAGAATACTATATGCAAACAGTTCAACAGTGCCTGGATACAAAACCAGCCCTCCCAGTTTGCTGACTGATAGTAGTATTGGTGGAGGGGATCATTGCTTCCTTCTTCCTTCTTTGTGTCTCTCCTCTGGGTCTCATGATCCATTATTTCCTGGTATTCATTTGGCACTGATCACCGTCTCACTAATACAGCAAATCTTCAAACTTCTGCATTTCTACCGGCTTGGCATTCATTTAGATTCACATTGTTCTCCGGAACACGGGCAGTGGTGTTTTTAGAAATGTGTCTCACAGAAACGTTTTCATGTGCCAGCTAATTCTCCACACACACACTAAGTAAGAAACCAACCAACCGATAAAGCCCTTAAAGAATATGGCACCCTGCAGAGCATTTATTTATTTCTTGATGTGGCTCTAGGAAGACACTTAAAGCAACAAGCTCCTTTCACTGGAAGCAGCAGGAGTCACAGCAGAAAGTCCCTGGCCTTTCTGAGTAGCACGTGGAAATCTGCCTTCACACAGAGCAACTGGTAGCAGGGCATTGTTGCACATTCACACCTGAAAGCTTAGGGTATCAAGAAAACTTGCAGGTTAGTTCCTCAAATCTCCTTCCCTCCCAGTGTAGCGGGGTGAACTGGGGATTAGAATTGGGATAATGCCCAGCAAAAATTCCAAGGCACCTCAAAATTTAAGGAGTACCTGAATTCTTGTCTACAAAGTTAAAGAATTAAAATCAACCAACAACAATCAATCAACATACAACCAAATATTAAGGTATAGTGGGAGACTTTATTTAAGGGAACATGGGAGTTACAGAGTTCTCCAGCCACCAGTGTGGGGAGAACACGTGGGAGAGGTTTTAGCCAAAATCTATGCTGTTTAACTAAACAGGCAGGAAAAATAACAGAGGGCTCCCATCATGAGAAAAAGTTCATGTGTGGAGATCTTGAGTCCCTTAGGCTGTGGTGAAGGGCTTTACCTGGAAAATGAAAGTCCTCCTAGCACGCCATGTGGAAGAGAGACTGGGCTTTGTTTTAGGGAAGCTTTTAAAACTTCCACCAGGTAAGTCAGAGAGATAGCTGATTGGTCTATGCCTGACCCATCAGTTTTAGCATCTAGGACTGAGCTCTGGCTAGAGACGCCTCCCACTCAAGGGGAGGGGGTCTACTGAGCTTGTCTGAAACTCTCTCAATCCCCCCTCTAAAGAAATAACCATGACTGCCATTGGGGTATTGGGGTGTGGAATAAAAAAAAGCACCATAAAGAAGTACATACATGTTTAAGAAAAAAGTCAAACAAGAATACCCATTTTCATCCTGTAGGAGGCAAGGAAAAGCTCCAACTGGGGAGGGGTTAAGGAGGAGCCTGGCAACATTGTGTGGGACCTTTCTCCTAAACTCCTACACCAGGAGTCCACAGGCCTCATTCTTCCTCCTGATTCCTATCTGGGGGGACCCAATAGATGTAATAGGCAAGCAGGCCAAACCCTCCTAAGAGTCCTGGGCACAAAGGCAATTAGAGTTTTTGCTTACAATATCTGGCTTCCATTGCTGGGGATACATGGTAGAATGCTTGCCCTGCGTGCCCTGGTTCTATTCCCAGCATACATACATTTAGCTCCCAAGAGACTCACAGTGGGAATCACCGGGGAGACATTACTGAACACTCCTCCCAACCCACACATGCAACTCTGCATCCTGCCAACCCCTGGACCAAGGGCTGTAAAGCAAACAGAGGACTATAAATACCTCAGACCTAATCACTAGGACAGACATCAGAGTCTGTCAGACTTCTCCAATGCCTGTCTCGATGTCAAATTCCTTAGGAGCCCAGCAACACCAGGTCCTCATGTCATCGGACCTGGCCATCAAGCCCCCCCTACCAAATCAGTTTCGGTTGCAGACACTTCCTTGAAAGCTGAGGATGGTGCACCTGGACCACATTAAGCCAGACTGAAAATCTGAAAGTCAGCTAGCATCTTCCTTGCATCGAGCCAATTGGCCATGTGCGGAGCCCCTCAGTGGTCCTGACTTACCCGTTGAGGTGTCAGGAACAGCCTTTTCCTGCTCATTATGGACTCTGGCAGCATTTCCTGAAATGAAATGGTGGGTGGACAAAAGTCTCCCAACAACCTCTCAATGATTTCACTCCTGAATGCACAGGTCTGTTATTGCTCTTGCTACTTAATTCTTGATTTTCTCTGTGGATACTTTCTGTTAGGGACCCACACCCCATGCCAGTGAGAAACCCAGAACAGCCACTCATTAGAGCAGACTTCTGACATGTCCATCCATCCTGTGGACAAGGATAACTATGAGTGAGGCCCAACACAAAATTGTAAACTCATTTAAAGCACTGTGATTTTTTTTTTTTTTTGCAATTTCTTTTGTAACTTGATTACACAGTTTAAGGTTTGTAGGTAACAGCATCGTGATGCAATGTTAAAGGATTGCACTGTGTCCTGGCCTTCCACTGAAGACAATGTATGAAACCACAGTGTATGTACCTGCACAGATCTGTGCAGACACACAGGGTCATGCTGGAAGGATGGGACCTCTAAGACAGAGGAGGTGGGTAAGTGGGATGTTCCAGTGACACCCTTGTGTTGGAGACCCCTGCCCTGAATGATGTGAAGTCTAGGGGCAAAGAGGACACTCCACTCAGCATGGGCACAATGCTTTCCTTTGGGTACCCAGAAGGGGATCCTGAGAGCAGGAGCCAGGGAACGTTCCCTGTGGTTACCTTGCCTTCCTTCTCACTTCCCTCTCTCATGTTCTGCTTTGATTCAAAGCACTAGGACAAACTTAAATCTCACCCCCCAAAAAACATATGCCTTAAAAATACAGAAGAGCCTGCTGGTGTCTGGCTAAATGCATATATTATGCCCACCCAACTGCCTTATAAGCCCCCCTTTTTTAATGTTCATAGCCATATAATAATGCTACTCTCACTCCTGGCTTGAGAAGCTTCTCAAGAGAGGGGCCAGCAGCAGGGAGGAGGTCTGAAGGCCTGTAAAGCCTACGGTTCCTCCTCCCCTCTCTCCCCAAACCTCCCGTGGGTTCTACTACATGCAGAGTGGGTGTGGGGGGAATTGTGAGAGTTAATGTAAGTTGAAAAGATCTTTTGAAAAGCTTAGAGACTGACAGGAAGCCAAGTATCAGCTGGTTAATTTTTATGCTTCGAGGAAATGGTCATAATAGCTGTTGAGGAAAGGCTAAATGAGTTTTTGATGAACAAAATGAGTTTTCAGTCAGGCAAGTCTTCAAAGCGTTGACTGGCCAAGAATTCCTAGACGTCTTAGCACCTTTCTACTAATTAAGAAAAAGGTTTTCTTATCTGTTCGTTCATAGCAAAAGCTGGCGTTACGAATAAGAACGTATATGACCAGTGGGACATAGTGGAGAATTTTATTTCTTCTGCCAGAGATAAAAGATCTTTTTTAAAGAAAGAAAATATTTTTATTCCCACTAAGGATGTCACAGCTCACAAAATCCCACATAACTTCTAATAGCATGTATTTTACTAGTCAGAGAGACTGCTGATTGGGTTTATGTCTTCTTGTGTTGGGCCTGGGCTGGGATATATGATGACCTTGAGCTAGGTTACACACTGCACACCTTGATGTCATCTAGATGTGTGCCTGGAAGTCTGGGAGAGCACCTTTGATGAGCTGGGTTTTAAAAGGGCGCCACCGAGGAAGGAGGAGGAGAGATGGTCTATGGATGATTTAGAGCTTTGATGGTGGTTTGGGGGAGGGGGAGGCAGCTTGCCCAGGGGAACACTTATTAGTCTCTTAGCTTCTGCTCCAAGCCCTGACACTTGTGTTTATGAAGTCATTACGGACACCCTGGTTTGCTACTCTCAAGCAAGGCAGAAAAAATTTATAGAAATCAAGGCCCGTAGTAATAGCCACAACAACTTTAAGAGGCTGTTGGTTTGACCCAATTAACAATAAAGGTATTTTTTTCCTTCCTCCACTTTCTATTTCCTCTGATTTAATAAAGAAATTTGAAGCAAACAGACATCTTCTAAGTTCTCTGTAGTCCATGTCCTTGTTAGGTTAAGAATATATGGGGCCACTGTTGTTTTGTGCCAGACAGTGTTCCAAGGATTTTACATACATTATCTCTCATTTAATCCTCTGGAAACCACACTGATCTGGGTATTCTCCACAAGACATAAATGAGGAAATGGTTGAGGCTGGAGATTCAAGAGCTTCCCCAGGGTTTCCTACTGCCCAAGAGTCCAGCTCTAGACAGATTCTGTGGCCCCTGCATGTACCGCTATGGAGCAAATACCATCGCTCTCTGGCTTGTATGATTATGTAACCAGTTACATGTGATTTCATCTTGCTTTCACTTTGGAACTAGAAAGCTCAGACAACAATCTCTGGCTTGCTTGGTGCGCTAGAGATCACCACAAAAATTCAGTTCACATAGCTGCGTGCTGGATGTTGGGAAGGCCTATGGAATCCCCTGAAAGCCTTGGAGATCTCCTCCACACTACAACAGAGAGAGGCCACTGCCAGGTGACAAAATAGACTTCTGCCTGGTCCTGAAGACCTAGTAAAAATCCATAGTGGGGGAGGTCATGAGCCCTAGGGGACTAAAGCCTGCTGTGGTCTGGCTAAATCCATATATTATGTCCACCAAACTGCCTTATAAGAACTTTTATTAAAAAATGAGAATGCCCATATAATAATGCTTACTCTCACTCTCGTCTAGAGAAGCTTCTCCATTTCAAATGGCAGTGACCACTGGGATAACTCAAAAGACACTATAGTGCTGAGAAGAAATGACAGTGGAGTGTTCAGCACTGGGACATCTGTATCCCACTTCCCGAGGCTCAGGGTCTATTGTGGAAGAGGTGGTGGAAAGATTGTAAGAGCCAAAGGAAGGGGAGGACTGCTTACAATGCAAACTTCCAGACACAAAACGGCCTTGGTATTCATGACTTTGCAGTGCCTGATAATACCTACACATTATGGGAGGAAAAGATGATGACACCGAAACAAAAAAGAGACTAATTCAGAGGGGGAGGAGGTGTGGGGGAGGGAATCATAATGGTTTATGATCTATAATTATTGAAGCTATCAATAAAAAGTTTATATATATATATGTATATATAAACAGCAAATAATAATAATAATAATAATAATAATAATAATAATAATAATAATGAACAACCCTTCTCAACAAGTCCTTACTGAGCAGCTACTGTGTGTGAGTGCCCAGCTGGGTACAGCATGGAGGACGGGTTCTCATGGCTACAATTTAAGGTTTTTCAGAGTGTTGAGTTGGCTCCACTGTGGGTGGGCCTGTGGGGAGGCAGCATCCTATGGTGGGAACACACACACAAAAGATCTAAGAGACCAGTAGGGGCTGGTGTCCCAGTATCCCCTTCAAGGACAGACCAATGACCTTCTCCCTGCCCCACCTCCTGAGCATTCTCCACCTCCTCTCCTCCCTGGAGCACAGTGGATCAGGCTGTTTTTAGCATGAAGGTCTTTGAAGACACTTCACATCCAAGTGGTTGAAGGCCAACCACTAGCAGTAATTTGATATAGAAGCCCTGAGAAACTTCACTAATACCCCTAGTGGATAGAAACAGACAACCATCCTCCAGAGAACACGTAGATAAACTGTGGGATAGTCGTGTGATGGGAAACCATACAGCTCTGAAAATAACCGGGCTGGAGCGCTTATCATCACAAGGTACTGAGTTCACCTTCACCTTTCCTTAACACCTGTTGGTGTTCTGAGCACTCTCTCAGATCCATGCCAAGTCCTCCCTGCTTCATGATGAACACAACAGTTGACTCTGTTAGCTCTTCCTTTACATTAGACTTCATCCATGGCCCTTCCTACTTTATCCCTCATCCCTGTAACCACTTGGGATGGTTCAATTTTGTTGTCAACTTGACCTGTTTAATAATCTTGGGTGGGTCTCTGAGGTTGTTTACAGGAAGGCAGCCCTCTCAGTAGGGGTCAGGATATAAGGAGACTCAGGGGAGCTAGAAATAAACATCCCTTCCTTTCTGGGAGGAAATTCCAGAGACTCAGGAAACTAATAAATCTGGGTTGCAAGACCCCGCCCTAAGGCTATATAAAGGGAAAGAAATCTCTCTCCTGCCTACCTGCCTGCCTGACTGGCTACCTTACATTTCTTCATTGACATTGGAACAAAGCGTCCTCAGCCTTTCAGCCTGGACTGAAGACCAGTGGCTCCCCAGGAAGCCTTTAGGCTTTCAATGCTGGATTGGGACTGCTGAGCATCCAGCCACGTGGACTGAGCAACTACCAGTTCCTTGACTCTCAGATTTGCAGACTACTATTGTGGGACTGCCATGAGCTAATCCAATAAATTCCCCTTTTTGACTACAACTCATTCTGTTGGTCCTGTTCCTCTAGAGAACCCTGACTAATACACCATTCGAGGGAAGCGCTTTATTGTGGAGAGGAAGACCACAGAATTAGACATCATTGAAAAACTAACCCTAGATCACCAGCGATGGCTCCACAGTCCTTTCTGCTCTGCAATTCAGGTCCAGGAAACATGGTCTCTCAAAATGCAGCCAACCTGTATAATGCTGTCTTCTGGACATGGTGTGGTCATGACACTCATGAACTCAGAGCAGCTGTGGGTTCCTGGACAAGATTGAGTGTGTCAGTATTTCACGATGGGTGGAAGTATTCATAGGACCCCCACACCTCCCAGACTAACCAGCTAATGGCAGCTAATAATTTCTTTTTTTAATATTTTATTTATTCATTTTCAAAAGAGAAAGTGAGAGAAAAAAAACCAGGGCCACCACCTTGTGGGTCTGGCTTATGTGGGTCCTGGGGAATTGAACCTGGGGCCTTAGGCACTGGAGGCAAGTGCCTTAACCGCTGAGCCATCTCTCCAGCCCATGGCAGCTAATAATTTCTAAGAAAGGGGGAGTTGGTGTAGCCGCTGGTAAAATTGCCCATTCTCCAGTAAATAACCTCTCACCCATGTTCATGAAAGCAACCCTAATTTAACTCAGTGGTTCAAAGAAAAAAAAGGCATGAAGGTAGGAGGTGGGTTCTGGGGAAGAGTTTTGGTGGAAGGAAAGGGGATAGAGAGAGTAATAAGATAAGATAATAATAAGATAAGAGGAGGAATAAGAGCAAAATATATTATATGCATGCATGGAAATGTCTAAAATAAAAATAAATAATACAACAAGCTAAACAAACAGTACTATTTTGGTATCTGTAACATGGACCTTAACTCATGATTACCTTAAATTCACTTTATTTTCATCTTCTAATCTTGATACACCTATCTCATTTGTATCTACGATATCCAAAAAATAACAATAATGCAGGGGCTGGAGAGATGCAGTTAAAGGCACTCGCTTGCAAAGCATGATGGTCTGGGTTCAAGTCCTCAGGACTCATCTAAGTGGTGCATACATCTGGAGTTCATTTGCAGTGACAAGAGGCCCTGGTGAGCCCATTCCCCACCTGCAAATAAATAATAAAAAGATAACAGTAATGTAATGCCTTACCCTTCTTCCCTGACTACTAACACGAGGATAGGAAATAGGTAAATAGCCACCATCTGAAAGCTGGGCTTCTGCTGACAAGCTGTGACCTTGGTGGCTGAATTGGATTTGCTGGAGCTGGTTATCCAGTCAGCAAATGATCAAAAATTAACAACAACAAAGAGAAATGGATAGCAATTGCTTCCTCGTATACAGCTGTTTTCCCTTCCTGAGGAGTCTCTGTCCACACAGCTGATTCAAGTTCAAATGGAATGATGGAGCCTGCAAACCTTGTGAGTAATAGCTACTAACCTCCCCACAGCCTGAGTGTGGGTAAGCCATCTCTACTCTCATTTCCCTAGCAACAGGCTAGAATGAGCTTCTCCCTGGTTGCTGGGTCTTACAAGCTGTGACAGATAAGTAAGCAAACAGATTAATAGGCATTAAGTCACTGCATTAGCGCTCATGTTTCTCAGTTCAATGCTTGTGAAAATGGTATTTAACCATGACTCTTACTATAGAGGCTGATGAAAACCCAGAGTCAACACAAGTCAGCATAAAACTGTTAATTCCTTCTCTCTTTCCCTCCCTCACAAGAGCCTGGTGTGATTACTACTTGATTCCATAGCTCAGCAACCTATGGTTCTCATACCATCGAAAACAGCTTAATGGTTCAAGGCTCCAACACAGTTCCATTTGTACTGTACAAAAGTGACTTCAACAATCTTTTTGGACTTGGAATCTGCACCGGCACAGGAGCCTAGGAGCAGCAAGACTCAGAGACAAATGCAATTGGAGATCCGTTGCTTTGTGAGGAAGCTTCCATCTGTGTGTGTGGAGGGCCTGGTGCAGAAGGAAAGCGCCAGCGATGTGGGTAGTACCAAGCTGGAGTGATCCTGCAGAGGTAGAATCGAAGGATTGACACAGGTCCTAATGAGGTTTTTTTCACAACAGAGCTGGGAGAGTGGATTCCAGCACTGCCAACATCCAGAGACATGGGCTTTGACAGTCTGTTCAGTTCCGCCAGGGGCATCTGTAATGTGGTGATGTGAACATCGTCCAACAGATTTCAAGTATCCATAGGGCTGTGTCACACTGTAAGAAAGCTGTGTCAGTAAAGTACTTGCCCCACAAACATGAGGACTTAACTTCAGGTCCCCAGCACCCATGTAAAAAAGCCAGGTGTGCACACCTGTATTTCCAGCACTGGAGAGGCAGAGACAGGGAAATCCTCCGACAGGGAGGCTCGCTGTCTGCCTAGCTTGTGTGATCACTTCAGTGAGCTCCAGGTTCAGTGAGAGATGCTGTCTCAAAAAAGAAGCTGGAGAGCCCTTGAGGAAGCCCCCCCTGACGTTGACCTCTGGTGTCCACATGTGAGCGCATGTGTCTTCCTGAGCACTCACACCTGCACACACACGTGCCTACCTGAATGCACACCATACACATCCACAAGTACAAAAAAGCAGTACTGTTTCTTCCTTTCTCGTTTTAGTTATTCATCATCAGACATCCAGAGCAAGCAGAGAGTTGTCTGCCTTAAAGCACACTGAGCATTAATTGACACAAAATTTCCTGACTGTAGCCTGCCTTTATTATCTCTAATATCCCACATGACATTCCAAGACGAGCCTTTCATTTTTATAAACCCAACCTCATGGGGCTAGAGAGATGGCTCAGTGGTTAAGATGCTCGCTTGTAAAACCTAACAAGCCAAGTTCAATTCCCTGGTGCCCACATAAAACCAGATGCACTGAGTGGCACATGCATCTGGAGTTTGTTTGCAGTGGCTGGAGGCCAGGCATAGCCGTTCTCTCTCTCTCTCTCTCTCTCTCTCTCTCTCTCTCTCTCTCTCTCTCTCTCTCTCTCTCTCTCTCTCTCTCTCTCTCTCCAAATAAATAAATAAATAAAAATAAAAACCAACCTCATTCCTTAATGAAAATACCATGAAAACTATTGCAGGCACTATAATTACATGAAACTTCAAGAACACTTTACCTTAGCGGTCTCTCCAATAACTGAAATGTTTCAATAGCCACATGCACAACGCTGATACAAAAGTGTAGGTGACCATAGGCTTCTCTAGGACAATTTAGAATTTACCCTAACTTTGAGGGTTTTCTTGTTCGGTGAGTTTATTTTCCTTGCTCACTGCCTTCTACTCTTGAAAAGGCTTGCTGGCCTGAGTTCAATTCCCCAGTCCCCACATAAAGCCAGATACACAAAGGGGTGCATCTGTCTGGAGTTCATTTGCAGTAGCAGGAGGCCCAGGTACACACATAAACCCTCTCTTTCTGTGTCTCTGTCTCTTCCTCTCATAAATAAAGAGATGGTTCAGCAGTCAGGCCACTTCCCTAACAACCGAGTTCCATTCTCCCACAGGAAGCAGGATACATCTGGAGTTTGTGTGCTGCAGCTAGAGACCCAGGTGGGCCCATTTTCTCTCTCTCTTTCTCCCACTCTCTTTCTCTCTCTGCTGATAACTAAACAAAAATATTTTTAAAACAAAAATGAGTAAATCCAATTTATTTTTCAAACAAGAAAGTTTATCCACAAAAGTTTGACCTATAAAAAGCTTAACTGGAAGGCGGAGCATCATGGCGGACTAGTAGCATCGCCAGGACTCTCGTCAAAAAGGATACAGCGAGGGAGCTGTGGCCCATATAAGCTGAGATCCTGGCATGAGATGAGCCACCACAGTCATAAGGAGGAGGATCCACATGGAACCCCACAGAGAATGATTGGATGAACAAGGGACCCACAGCCATAGCCATTCAATCAACAAAGGATAAGCCAGTGTTACAGAAACCAACGAATCTCGACACAAAAACCCCTAAGCTCACAACACCATAGCAGCCTCAATACTCGCCCACCACGACTCAGGGAACTGAGCGGAAGAGGGTCGGAAAGATTGTGAGAGCCGTGGTGGGGGAGAATAGCAGAGACTTGGCAACCCTCAGTAACAACACACTTGGGTCATGAGAACCCGGCTGAAGACTGGGCTATCCATGGTCCCCTACCACAAAGACTGATCCAGACGGCCCACGGAGGAGGATATCCAGCTGACTGGGGTTGGGGGGGGCAATGGGGAATTGGGGATAACAACTCATGGTTGGCCCACTAAACAATGTAACTCATTATGGACAATAAAGAAAAAAAAAGCTTAACTGGATAGGACCAAGCTGATGAGAAGAGAAGTCAGGATGGACCCTGTAAACTAGCTGGGCTGTTCCCCAGCCCCAGGAGACCTTTGCTTCCCAAACATGAGGTCGGAACAACATTAGTGACAAGGACATTGCTTGGGCCTGGTAAACCTGCCATTATTATTTGGGTTCTCTCTCCCAACTAGGAGGGCAGGCGCTAACCAAATAGATGCATAATAATGACTGCAATAAAAGTCACTGATGGGGAGCATAAAACCATTATCCCCACACACGGGCAGGCTGAGAACAGCAGGCTAGGTGTGCAGGCGTCTCCTGTGGGCACCATCCTCATCGGAAAGCTCTCATCCCATCCCAAAGCTAATGGCATTAATCATTAGCCAACTTAGAAAGGTTAATGGGCCTTTTGAGTGAAAGGAATGTTTTTATGAAGTTGGTGTTCCTGGGAATCAGAACATAATAGCAAAGAGGGCCTTGACTGACATCACCATTAATGTGACTCCCCACCCACCTCCTTCCAGCAAAACACTTCATCCAGCACCTCGTGAAGGGCTTTGAATTCCAGACCCAGCTACCTAATCCCTTCCTGGGTCAACATTTGCTCAGAGTGTCCTATAAATTTTAAAACGTCCTTAAACTCTTTTCTTTTCAAATAGTGTAGTATAAGCAGGCCAGACAATTTTCAGATTGGCAAGCCAACCAAACCTATCAGATATTTGACAAACTGTTCCCTCATGGAGAATCTACTTCAGAAAGTGGCCGACAAAGTGTCCTGCTTGGTTCTATCAAAACTGTGACATCGGGGTGTCAGCGTACGCCTACCTTAGCTGTGGCAAATGCTGGTGTGAATTTAGTGATCTGAGGGACTTGCACGCTTATGGGAAGCGTGTCCCTCTTTCTAGGATCATGTGAGGGTCTTCTATAGTGCAGTTTAAGGAGACAAAAGAGACAAGACTTTAAGTATTTTCACAAACTAGAGCGTCTTCACAGCAGAAGATGCTGGGACTGTAATCCCAACACTTAATAACACCATGCCTAGGCCAGGCGTGGTGGCGCAGTCCTTTAATCCCAGCACTCGGGAGGCAGAGGTAGGAGGATTGTGGTGAGTTCAAGGCCACCCGGAGACTACACAGTGAATTCCAGGTCAGCCTGGGCTAGAGCGAGACCCTACCTCAAAAAAACAAAATAAATAAATAAATAACACCATGCCTGGCTGTCGGCAGGAGACAGGGTGTGGGCCATTGAAAAATGCTTGGAAGAGGCTGCGTGTCGGGTCCAGAGGAGCAAATCCCCATAGATTAAAGGAGATTAGGGACCCACACTACCCACTGAGAACCTGGGGACAAAGATGGCAACAATGAATGCTGTAGACAACTTGAACCTGAAGCAAAGAGATATATGTGTGTGCCCACTTATAATTCTAGCGCTGGAGAAGTAGAGACAGGAGGATGGATCCCTGGGACTCACTGGTCAGCCAGACCAGCCTAATTGGCCAGTTTCAAGCCAATGAAAGAGCCTATCTTTAAAAAGGTGGGTGGGAGCTAGGGAGATTGCTCAATAGTTAAAGGCACTTGCTTGCAGAGCCTGACTGCCCGATTTGATTCCCCAGTACCCAGGTAAAGCCAGACACACAAAGTGGTGTATGTGTCTGAAGTCTATCTACACTGGCACTGGCCAGACACTCCCCCTCCCTTCCTCCCTACCTCCATCCCTCCATCTTTTTCTCTCACTCTCAAATAAATAAATAAATATATTTTTTAAAAAAGGTGGATGGCCCCTGATGGATGACCCCTGGGGTGGTTATCTGGTCCCCACACAAGTACACACACATACACACTCACCAAGTAGGATGAGAGAGGTTACAGCTGAGGATTCAACATGTACTGAGAACTTGACATTTTAGTTAAATTGTTGAAAAAAAAAAGAGAGCCTTTAGGGACAGAAGGTAATGGGGCAGGTGTGGAAGCACCAGAGGGGGGAGATGTACACAAACCTAAACTAACAAAAATCTGACTCCATAGAATCCTATCGCCTGTACAAGTTCCAGAGGTAGATAGGGCCCTAAAGGGGGTGGGGGGAGCCTACCTATGGTACAAAGGACGCTGACCTTTGGCTCCCCGACCCAGTAAGAAGTTACCTCCCACAATGAGCTGTTGATCAGAGTGACCCACATGGTCCCTAAAATAAGACAAACTTTTGTCACAGCCCTTGAATACCCACCTCAGGCAAAAGATAAGGCCCTATTGCTGAAGATTCCACAGACTGGTATCACACAACACAGAGAGACCCTGCTGAATCCAGAAATGGAATCAGCTCCCAGAAGGGCAGCCTGGGTGATGCTGGAAGGTGTTGCACGAGCTGCCAGGGGAACCAGACAAATGATATCCTGAGAGGGGGCGGAAAGAATGTAAGAGTGGGGGGGGGGAATAAATAATGCATAAGAGGGAATGTCATCATGGATTCAATGGCTTTATCTAAGAACCTATGATATTGAGCATATTGTTGTGTTAATACATACAATTTTAAGCCAATAAAAATGTTAAAAAAAGAGAGCCTTTAAATACATGGAAAATGGGGAACGGTTTCTAATTTCAGATTTGTGTCTGCTTTTTATTTATTTGGCAAATCTCAGAGAAACCAACCTTCAAGCAGCCACCTTGGAAGACTGTGCGTCTCTTCCAGTGAAAACCAGTGTGCTCCCTGACAGCCACCTCCTTAATCACCAAAACACCATATTTCCTCCGTTTTCTTCAGACCCGGCTCATGACTTGGGATTCTCCTTTGGGGAAAACTCCTGAGAGCTGCTGGGATCATCTACCCATCCATCCATCCCAGAAGCTTCTCATCCCTTCAGCTGCCTGACTCCCAGGGCTGGTTGGTGCTGCGAGGCTCTGCCAGTCCCCAGGGTGGCTCCTCTCTTCACTCTTCCTGCCTGGCAAGCTGTCTAAGTGCAGACACCGCTCTGCCTTTAATTTCTCTGAGCCCAGTGAGGAACAGCCAGGCCATTTAATAACATTTTACCAAAGGCATGGGTTTGACACAATTACAGTTCAGAGAAACAGTCACACGCCTAGAGAGTTCCAGCTCTGAAGGCTGACCCCAAATTGGCCTCCTTCCTAGAGCTCAGCCCATCTCCCCTGACTGCTCAGCCTAGCTGCCTTCTCACCTTAGAATCCAGCTCTGGCCTCTCTGTCGCAGACCATGCTGACAGGCCTGCCTGTTTTCACCCCAAGATGACAGATAATGAGAGCTTCCTCTTCCTGGGTGGAGAACTCTGAAACCCCACCACTCAACAGCTATGGTGCAACCAGTTGTAATCCCGGCCACCATCCATGGCTCTTTCTAGCATCTCTCCTGAGTCTCTCATGACTGCATGGCTTTTCTTCATCTTTCATCCAATCTGGAGTGGGGGGGGGGGGTTGGGTTACCTTCTTAGTTATCTCGGGTCTTACGGAGTTCTAAAAATAATCAGGCAAAATACATACGCAGTTATGCATGCACATACAGTTTCAGAGATAAATACTAAATCTAAGTTCATAGTCAGTGATACAGCAAGGACCTCCTATTAAAAATAGATGCTCTCTGGGCTGAGGAGATGCCTCAGGGGTTCAGGTACTTGCTCTCAAAGCCTGCTGGCCTGGGTTCAATTCCCCAGGATCCACATAAAGCCAGATGCACAAAGCAGTGAATGTATCTGGAGCTTGTATCTAGTGGCAAGAGGTCCCAGTATACCCCATCCCTCCATCCCTCTCTCTCTCTCTCCTCTCTCTCTCTTTCTCTCCCCCATGCATGTACATGCAAATAAATAAATTAAATTAAAGTATTTTAAAAATAGATGCTAATTATATTAAATAGAAGTTATCCCATTTCAGATTATTATATCTAGCCACTGATGATGAGGTTCATTATTACATAGAATACTGCTCTTGAACAATTTAAAAATGCCTCCTCTGGCCTGGAGAGATGGCTTAGTGGTTAAGGCATTTGCCTGCAAAGCAGAAGGACCTGAGTTCGATTCCTCAGAACCCACGAAAAGCCAGATGCACAAGATGCTGCACGTGTCTGGAGTTTGTTTGCAGTGGCTGAAAGTCCTGTCACACCCATTCTCTCTCCCTGCCTCTCTCTCTCTCTCTCTAATACATGAATAAAATATTTTTAAATATATTAAAATGCCTCTTCTGCTAAAAATTCCTAAAACAAAGAGAGTCTGTGATAATAGTGAATGTATCCCTTAGCCTCTAACAAGTACCAGTCATTTTTAAAGAACAGTTCTACTGTTTTGAACAATATTTTCCCACTGGGCATCACTACACAATGATGAAGTCATAGCTCAAACTATTTTGGAAATTCCTCTTTGGGTAATGGCTCCAGAGCCAAGAACACATTCTTTTAGAATAGTCTCAATGGTTATAAATCTTCACACCAACAAGGTGTATTTGATTCTTAAAATCCACGAAAAACGATCTTAACACAGAGCTGGCAGACACAGTTGACCAACTGTGTGATTCTGCTTTGGTATAGTATACAAAACTGTGCCTATAAATTAGTAAGCAAGTTTTCTTGGGTCATGACCTCCCTCTAGGCCACACA